>ML782647.1:763527-786060 GCA_009831015.1 Picea engelmannii
AAGGAATAAGGCCCCCACCTTATTGCGCGCCCCTTAGAATCATCGTGAGCGACTGTCGCAGTCGACCCTCACGGCATCGTGGGTCCTCTCGAACTAGGTAATCGTTAACCTACAGTTCGAGCCACGGCGGGAGTGCTAGCAGGAAGTGGCAGGGCTGCTGTCCACCCCTCTCCCTCAACCTCTCTGTAATCGTGTGTGGCCCATTTACTCCATATGTGAGTCAAGTCGGCAAGCTATCGTCAGCCTGCATCACCGATAATCATGTCAGAAATGTCAACATCAAATCATCAATCAAATGGAACATCATAATAAACATATCAACCCAAAAGCACACTCCCTGACTCAGTCCGAAGTCCAAGGGGGGTTCTACCGATGCCTCTGCATCCTCAAGGTCAATAACCCTGCACACTCAATCAAACTGAGTCAATAGCACCTGTCAAATCAAATAGTAACACATCATGTCATCTGTCAATCACATCATAATCAAATATAATAGATCTAATGTCAAAAAGGGTCCAGATCACTTGCGAGCAAGTGTCCTCAAATAATAAGTGTTCTCAGTGTGCCAGAGTGGGATGTTACAATAGGGACATCCCTTATTGTTTGCAGTAGTGGAATATTAATGTGCAGATTTTGCAATTCTCCTAGGAGATTGAAAGATGGTAATTCCACAGGCTTGGTAATTTTCAATCTTTCAGGGAATGGTGGGTCTGCTGATTCTATAATGGGTTGGTCAATTTCTTCTATATCAATAGATGGTCTCTCCCCTGATTCCTTATCTGATTCTGAATATGGATCATCTTCAATTATTGGCTCAACTATTCTCCCTGATCTTAATTTTTTTTCATCACAAGGCATAGGAGTAATAGATAAGGCTGGCACATTATGTATTTCTATGTTTTGAATGGCCTTATTATTTGGGTTTGGGTTAGGTTGCACAGGCATATGAGGTCATGAGGGAGGATTGTTTGGTGAGGCATTGGGAGGCAATTACAATTGTTTATGCTAGTACGGGGGTTGGAACTGTTATTAATAGCGGTTTGGTTTGTGATGGCTTTGATAATTGAGTTGTTGTTGAGGGCCTCTCCCATATGGGTTCCATTTTCCATAGTGATTTTGTTGTTGGGGCATAGGTGACCATGCATTGGGATCCTGATAAGAGGGTGGCATTTGATTTGGAGGGGGGGCATTTGTTTGGCCATATGGTAGTTGATTGTTCTAATAATTAAATGTTGGAGGAGAGAATTGAGACTTCATACCTTGACCTCTTGGCTGCCATTTTCTTCTTTGTGTTATTAGATAGACAGCCTCTGCTTCCTCATTAGTTGCCTTCATTGATGCTTTTACACCTAGTAGAGAGGGACATTGGTCAGTGGCATGGTCTAATTCACAAATAAGGCATACCTAGACACTGTTCAGTGGGCACTCCCTTGGTGGATGTTTCTTTCTACAATTCAGACAGAAAATGCACAATGCTTGCTCTGATTCTTGTTGTTTCTGTTTGACCTGCAAAGTATCCATTTGTGAGGCAAAAGAGTTAATCATCTCTATTTTGAAATTTTCTAACAGATTACATATTTCTTCTCTTTTTTCTCCTCCATTGGCTGATTTCTGTACCCTTGAAAAAGTGGTATTCTTGGTTGTTGACTTATTCCTTGTAGATCCTAGAGAACATCTTTTGCAGAGATCTACAATTTCCTCATAGGATTCCTTAGATATATCTCCCTTGCCAAGCATATTCAACATATCTAAACAATCTTCTCTAACTCCTTTTAGCAAAATGGTTTTCAGAATGTCCTTACTCACATCCGAATGTCCAGACCTTTGTAGATTATATTGGAGTCACTCCACAAAGTCTTCAAGGGTCTTGTCCTCCTTCTATGACATCTTGAATAGTTCCTCTCTTCATTCCCTTATTCGACAGTAGTCTTGGTATTTGTTCAGAAAAATCTGCCTCATTTGTACCCATGTTGAAATGTTTTCTCCTCCAAGGCTCATGAACCATCTTAATGCATTACCCTTTAATGTAGCTGGAAACAGTTTAAGCTTCTGCGTAGTGGTAGTGTAGTCATAGCTTCTACACAAAATGTCAAATTCAAATAGAAACTTATCTGGACCTTCAATAGATAATCCATGAAAATTTGGGAGAGCTGAGAGAGGTATGTTTTTCATAGGAGCCATCCCTTATGTGGGAACATCAAAAATAGGAAAAAACAGGGCAAAGATAGTATTTTCATTGTTTATCTGATCCTCGTTGTTCTGTGGATTCTCTTGGTGGAGGTATTCTTCATTATCCCCTTGATTATCCATATGTTCTCTTTCCCTCCACTCAATACGAACAACGTCCCACTCTTCTTTAGTGACTATCCGACCGTTGATCTGATAAACAACTTCTTCTAGATTTTCCTTGTTCCAGGCTATACTTCCTTGATATTCAATGTTCTCCAGTGTTGCTTGCTGATTTGTTGGTGAAAAATCTTCAGCTTCGACTTCAGCTTCAACTTTATCCCTTGATGAGAATGATGTTTCGAGAAGGGGTATTTCTACTGAGTGTGGATCATGTCTCCTTGGAGGATTTGCAAGGCGAAAACTAGATCCTGAAGAAGAATCTGCTCTGTCTATAATCTCATCAACAATGGTTTGTCTTCCCAATATGTTAGGATTTCTTCCTACATGTCCTCTGGTACCTGTAAGGTTAGTATTTTGGGGGATTCATTCTCCCATTCCATGATACATGCAGACTATTCATTCCTAAGAAAGAAAACTAATGTGCTTACGAAAATCTATAATTATCTTCCCCAACAACGACGCCAAAATGTTGGGCACTTTAATTATCTAATTGAATAGAAAATCAAAGTGTTCAATATAAATTGTCAACCCAGGGAAGTCTGTTATTTCAAGATAATTGTGCACAGTCTATGCTAGATTATGAAAGCATCTCTAATCTAACTGTATTAGGGAAGTTTAAAAAAAAAAAAAAAACATTACCGGTAACACAGTTGTGCTGATACAGCTGGAGTTCTACAGATTTGAAATCATAATTGCAATCTAAACTGATGAATGTATAAGAACCCTGGATTGCCTATTCTAATCTAACTTTCTAATTTACTTTTGCAGGAAGAATTTCTATACTATTTGCAGAAAGGAAATCTACTTATTGCAAGAAGGTACTTCACACTTTTATTTCTCGAAAACAAGATCTTAACCTAATGTAGAAAAAGGGAAAGTAGTACTCCAACAATATTTAGCAATCGACTTCTAAATCTCATGAGACAAATTTATGCACATCTAACAAGAAGGAACTAAACTATAACAATAGTTGTATCCTAGAGATGTCTAACAGTTAAATCATTTGCATTTAAAACAATTAATATAGAATTCAAAACAGAAGGGAATCAGTGCGGAAGGTGGGCCCTTTCCTTCTCATTGAATCCAGTCAAAGAAATAGGTTACAGTCTCCTAAAGGAATTCAATCCACTCTTTCATTCAATTGCCAAAAATGTCTATGTACAATAAGTGTTACTTTTCTTTATCTAGTCCAAAAAAAAACCTGTTTCATTACAAAAGCTCTGCTATTTAAAGTCAGAGTCATTTAGTAGAACATAATCAAAACAGTCTTGATAATCCTCGATTCTCAAGTTGTTCGTTGATATTATTAATAAAAAATCTAGAACTCTCCTTGATCAACATCGTGACCCAGCATATCTAATCAACGTGTGTTGCAGTAGTCGTATAACAACAGGACTGGTGGCATCTGTTGTAACAGCTTCTAGGATTGACGGGCTTCTATTGCAGTAGTTGTGTAACAGCTTCTAGGATTGGTGGGATCCATTGCAGCAATCATGTAATAGCTTCCAAGATTGGCGCATAGCTGTAACAACAGGGAGTTTCTCGAAGTGGGTTGTTCTAAGCATTTTGATCATTAGTTAAATCATTTCATGGGTAAAATATGTGAACATTACCAATCAAACATGCTAATTAAATGAAAATATAAAAGAGAGATGAATAGCTCATACCTTGGGAAAAGGGTCTAAATACTCATTATAATAGTCATTTAGCTTAGGAATGAGAAGGTTGAATGGGCAAAAGATGTAGTGAAAAAGGGACATTTCTGGGTCCTAACACTTCCCTTGATTGAGAAAGAAATAAAGAAGATGCTTGAATCCAAGATCATAGTGTCTCTAAGGTTTTCTAAATGGGTGGAAAATCTAGTGCCTGTTAGAAAGAAGAGTGGAGAGTTCAGGTTGTGTGTGGACTTCAGAAATTTGAAAAGGGTGTCTCTCAAGGAAAACTACCCACTGTCTAAGATGGAAAACATCCTACATAAAGTGGTAGGTTCTCAGAAGATGTCAATGTTGGATGGTTTCTCTGGGTACAATCAAATCATGGTGCACCCTGATGATCAGGAAAAGACAACATTCATGACATCATGGGGTACCTTCATGTATGCCAAGATGCCTTTTGGGCTCATGAATGCTGGGGAAACCTTTCAAAGAGATATGGACATAGATTTTGTTGATGAGAAAGAAAATTCAAGGTTATTTACTTAGATGATATCATTGTGTATTTAGTTTCTGATGAAGAACATCTCAAGCATTTAAGAAAGGCTTTTTAGAAGTGTAGAAAGTTTGGCATTTCATTGAACCCCAAGAAGTCAAATTTTGGCATGGAAGAAGGGAAGCTTCTTGGTCACATTATTTCAAAAGAGGGGATAAATATAGATCCCAATAGAGCTGAGGGGATCTTAAAAATTGGCACACCCAAACGAAAAAAAGAAGTCCAATATTTCATGGGGAAAGTGAATTTTCTGAGAAGATTCATCCCTAGCCTGGCTGAAATCATAAAGTATATCACTAACATGATCAAGAAAGGAAGTGATATAAAGTGGACTCCTGAAGCTAGAAAATCCTTTGAAGACATCAAAGTGGCATTGACCAAGACCCTAGTACTCGCCAGTCCTAATTTTGAAAAAGAATTTATATTGTTCTCTTTTTCCTCAGAGCACACCATTGCTGGTGTTTTGCTACAGAAGGATGAGCAGAATTTTGAGAAAACTATCTAATATTCTAGTAGGACCTTGAGGGATGCCCCATTGAAGTATGATATCATGGAAAAGAAGGCATATGCACTGCTCAAGTCCCTAATGGACTTCAGAGTTTATATCTTTCATTATCATACAACTTCCTATGTAGCCAACAGTTCTGTGAAAGACATTTTAACTCAGCCTAACCCTGAGGTAAAAAGGGGAAAGTGGATAGTTGTTTTTTTGGAACAAGACCTTGAGATCAAACCTACAAATTTGATCAAGGGGAAGGGACTTGCAAATATGATGGCATGGAAAAATTGTGAGCTCTTGGGTATAAATTTCATTGTTGACTTGTTAGCAGATTTATGTGTTGAGAAATTTGCAGGCTCCTCCTGAATTGAGTAAAACCAAGGCCAGGTTATTAAAGCTGAAAGCAACAAATTTTTGTATTGTAAATCAATATCTATTTTGGAAGGATCAAGGAGGAATCTTGTTGAGTTGTTTGCTAGAGGAAGAAGTAGAGAAGACCATTAGAGAATTCCATAAAGGTGACTGTGGAGGACACCATTATTGGAAAACTATTGTGCACAAGATATTGAGGGATGGGTTCTATTGGCCTAGCATTTTTTCTGATGTCTACAAAGAGGTTTCAAGCTGTCATGAATGCCAAATTTTTGATGGGAAGATAAAATTGCAGCCTTTTCCCTTGAATCCCATCTCCATTGAAGCACCTTTTAGATAATGGGGCCTTGATTTCATAGGATAAATTCATCCATAGTCCTCAACTCAACACAAGTGGATTCTGACAGTCACATATTATTTCACCAAGTCGATTTAGGCAGTTCCCACCAGGCAGGCCACAGATGTTGTTATCATTCAGTTTTTGGAGAACAATATTTTATCCAGGTTTCGATGTCCAATCAAAATCATTATAGACAATGCGACAACATTTAAGTCCAAAAATACAAAGACATTTTGTAGTGACTACAATATAACTCTTGGAAACTCCACATCTTATTAACCTCAAGGTAATGGGTTGGCTGAGTCATCCAATAAGATCTTAACCATAATTATAAAAAATTTGTTGCAAGATAACAAAAAATGTTGGCACAAAAACCTCATCCATGCACTATGGGCTGACAGGATCACTCCAAAAAGACCTATTGCCACTTCACCCTTCCAGATTGTTTATGGCACAGAGGCAATTTTTCCTACTGCATTAGGATTTCCATTGATGAGTTTGTTATAGGAGAAAGATGTTAAAACAGATGCCACTAAAAGGATAAAAGATGAACTGATCAATGTCCAACAAATAAGATAAAAATCCTTCAACGATTCTCAGCTGCACCAAGACAGGATTAAAAAGGATTTTGACAAGCATAACAAGTATGATAATTTCAAAGTGGGAGACTTGGTATTGAGATGGGATGCTAGAAATGAAGACAGAGGAAAGCATGGGAAATTTGACCATCTATGGTTGGGACCTTTCAAAATTGCGGCGTACCATGGGAATAATTCATATTTGATACAAGAAAGTAATGGAGACATCGTTGGAGGAGGACCTTTGAATGGAAAGTTTCTCAAAAATTATATCATTTAAAAGAACTATCACCCTTTCCATTCATTGTATATAACCATTTTTTTTTTTCAGTTGAAGCAGTTGAAATTAAATCAACAGAACTGAAGCCCGAAGTGAAGGCCTTAAGTTATGCTGAGTAGATTTTGAGTTTTCTGAATAAGATGTTGGTAAATTCAGTTTCAAGAGTAAATCATAACCCAATGGGTAGGCACTTGTTCTATTGTTCTTTGCTACCTCGCTGGGAGGATAGCATCCCCAGTTGGAGCCCATGTTATAACCATAAAAAACTTCTATGTGAAATCGAGTTTTTGAGACTTAGCAAGGTGCTAAATCGATGTGGAGGGGAGAAAAACTAGAGGATAGGGCCAATTCTAGCAGGAGGAGACTATAGATGGCGGGTGCTAAGTTGATGGGACATGATATTTCGCATATCGCAAGCACGAAAAATCAACGGTCAGGGATCGTTTCAGAGGGGTGGAGTTGTGCAGAAGATAATTCCCAAAAGCAGGCTGAAAAGAAAACCATGATTTTGGGTCGGGACCACGTGGTTCCAAAGGGTGCATTTCAGGGCGAGAAGTGGGTTTCCCCAAACCACTTCCTCATGCCCTCGAAATAGGGAAAGTATATAAAAGGGGTTCTTGTCATTTATTTTATTATTTTTCAAATACTAGAATGTTGAAAGTTGGCATGACCACTCCCTTCAAACTGAAGTTTAACAATACTCCAAGCTCACGTCTTTTCCGCTCATTTACAGCTATTCTTCATCATCACCATGAACCCTATCATAATTCTAGTAGTAGAGCAAGACCCCGGGTCAAATGAAGAAGCCCTAATTGACCGAGATTCAGATGTGTTAGACACTGAAATCACCATCTCTCCCATCTCTATGTCCAGAGCCAATATGTTAGATAATGTAAGGAAGAAGATACCCTTCCTTGAAGTAATCTAGATCACTATAGTCCCTTACATTGTCAAGGACACGTTCCCTTTCCTGAATTCATAGGTTGGTGCGCAGAGCAGTATTCACAGGAAGATAAAGTTGTCATAAATAAACAGGGGTCTGAGGTCCTGTGTAGGTTAGAAAGTCTGTCAATTCGAGGTGCCCTCGGCATACCAGAGTCCTTCTCCACAGTGTTTGAACAATTTGAGGAAGAAAATCTAATTAGGGTTTACAAGGAGTGTTTATCAAAATTCAAAGACCTATTCTTACAGACAATTATCAAACCAAAGCATATTTCTGAAAGTCTGTCTTTGTCAATGAGTGTGAGTGTCATGATTATCGAGGTCCAATGGGTCTGTTCCCTACTAAGTCAAATTTTAATTGTAGATAATGACAGGTATCTGGTTGAGGTCATGTTGGGTTTTTTGTTAGCATTTTTTCAGTCAGAGTCTATTCCATCAGTCTGTGCCAGCTTCGATCAATTCATAGCTAATAATATCCACAAACAACTAGTGAATTTTCAATCACTAAGACATTTCAGATATTACACATACTTGCTGAAGATTTTCCTAGAAACAAATAAGAGAGAATTTCCTGAAGCGACATTCATATCAACTTAATGTAAGAGAATCACATTTCTCATTTTCATCAACAAATTCGTGTCCATGGTTTACAACCTGATTTTCAACACCAACCTACCAAGATTCCTAGATGACATGAGGATCTATTTTACAGCCAAATCCAAAAAATAGGGTTGGGGACTAGATATTGTTCATGCATTCAACAATGGTGTGGGTTTATGGTTTCCATGAATCCCCCTACCTTCTTCCTATTTTTCTGACACACAGAGTATTTTCCCTTGAATTCATCAGACAAAGAATCATATCAGAGACAACATTTCCTAAAATTGCACAAATCCTCCAACCTCAAATTCCCTTTCATCATTGGACCCTTTATTGTCAAGACTAGATCATGCTTATCTCAGATCCAGGAAAATCTCAAGGAGTTTGGATTTTCACAGATACAGAGAAGAAGATATGATTCACATTAGATCATATCCAAGAGAATACTGATGAAAAATAAGCCCCTTATGAGCATGAACATGTTGAGGGTTTTGAAAAATTGGAAAATATAGATTTATGTGTTGATATGGAAGGAATATTACAACCAAATCAAACACATCAAGTGGAGGAAACCCTTCAACAATATCAAACACATAAAAAATGCTTAGAAGTAGAGAGTTAAAGTCCCCAAAGTAAGTGTTTACAGCAAGAGAAGTAGTTCATAGGCCCTGGGCACCAGTGATCAGCAGAATGCCCCTAAGAAGATGAAGATCACAGAATCCCCACAGATGGTGGATCTAGAGGAGGAAGAGCCTAAAGAACAAGTGAATATGGATATGGTGGATAGTGGCAGAAGCATTGTAGAGGTTGTGAAAGGAAGCAAGCTCCAAAGTGAAGGCAACTCAAGAACATTGAGAAGCAAAAAGCACATCTTTGACAAGGCATCTGGAGAATCTTATCAATCTAAAGCATATTTGGAAAAACAATATGTTGAGTAAGGAAACTTGGCTATGGGTGAAATGAGGGAGTTAGGCCCTGAAGTAGAAAATACTTCTCAGCACAAGTCTTCTCTGTTCACAGTAAGAGATATAGCGAAGAGAACCTTTAATATAGAAGTTGTAGATGAAGACAAGGTGTCTGAGATCAAGATAAAATATGACAACATCAGTGCCCTAGACAAAGTAAAATTCCATAGGAATACCAGTGATATCTTGTATTCTGATTACTTGGGTCTAATTTTGAAGAATTCAAAGATGTTAACTTATGCAATAAATTTGGAAGGGTAGTTAAGGCAAGAAAAGGCATCCATCATAGCTTGGAAAACTCACGTCAAGAGGCTAGAATATAAAGGCCCTTAGGGAGTCAAATACTCATTTGATATAAAGGAAAATTTGATTCAAAGCTTGAAAAAGAAGAAAAAAATGTCTGACATAGAGCATCCACAAACAACGGAATTGGATTCTCTAGAACAGGAAAAGGAAACATTTCAACAAGAGGCATTGAACTACAAGGCCAAGGTATTACAGCTAGAACAAGAAAAGGTGAATTGGTCACAAGGATAGACATAACTACTGAATATGGCTATAGTTGTACTTTCTACTGCAGAAGTTGGGCCAAGCATTGAAGGACTTGTCCAAGCTATGTCACAAGTTATCCTAAAGGTAGGAGAAATCAAAGGGTTAAAGGGAGACATAGAGAATTTGAAGTAGGAAATGAAAAAAAAAGATGAAAGGGTGGATCAATTTCAAAAGTAGAATCAATATTTGCACGAGAGAATAGACTAGATGAAAAAAAGATTGGGAGGCAAAGGACTGTTTCAGGGAACCAAACACATCATCTGGGATTCTGTTGCTGCTGAAGCTGCCAAGTTCAGAGTGTACTTAAACTTCATTAATGATAACGACAACATGTCCATCACATCCAGAAGTAGGTGTACTATTGTAAATGAAACCTTAGCAAAGAAACCTTAGCAAAGAAACCATCAGAGTGGGCCCAAAATGCCATAAAACTACTAAATTCCATCGCTACTACATAACTTCAGACCATTGGGGTCAAATATAGAACTACATTGATCATCTAGGCGAGGAGGGTTATTTCCAAGCATAAGCTGCTAAAATCAATCCAAACTAAGGAAACACAAATGCAGCAAAGTGTAGAGGAATTCAAGAATCTGTTTGAAGAGTTGTTGATCAAAGGCCTCCCACCATTTTGGGATAGCAAAGGAAAATTGTATGATCAAGAGGAATACAACTCTCGCTTCACTCAATGCAGAATGTATCACTCCAAGTTTGAAAACTTGGAGGAAAACTTGAACGTAGCAACCCTGGTTGAAAATTTGATTACAGATTTTGAGATTTTGAATCAGTTCAAAACAATGAAGATTGGACTACCAGTCATGACATTGGTTCTTGCAATGACCTGGAGATCCTAATCAAAGAAATTATGGACTATGATATCCCTTCTAACTTGGAATGAAAGGAGATAGTGTGGTTGGGTAAAAAAAAGTGCAGTTTTCCAGGATCCAGCAGATAATGTCCAGGTGTCATCAAATATGGAAGATCAGACAGAAGACCAAAAAAGAACAAGTGGAAAAATAAGAAGATGTAGAATTAGAGGAATCGATAGTTGGATCATAAAACAGTTTTTTGTTAATCATTGTAATCGGTCCCCATACCGAAACTATCATTTGTAATTATTGTAATCAGTTTTAGAGGCTGAAACATTTCAGTTCAACTATTGTAATCGGTTTCTAACTGAAGGAACTCGAATTGTATAAGTATTAGAAGTTCCAAATGTATTAATGTTTGTAGAAGTGCAAGGGCACCTTTTTTAGTTGTTTGAAACTCAATTTTAATTTTCTTGAGCTGAATTGAATACATATGCAGAATCCTTTGAAGTCTCTATGAAAATATTATAATGGTGGTGATATGCATTTTGTCTTCTCTCCTTGTATGTATTTCCTGTTTTTTCTAATTTCATTTACACTGTCTTCTATTTAAATTGATAGTTTAAAGGCCCAAAATTCATCTTGTGATTCTCTTGGCTTAAGCAATTTAAATTGTGTTAAGTTCTTCCTAACTAATTCAGAATTAATTTCATCAATGCTCTGATGTAGTTACTTGTTTTCTTCTTCTTCTTACTCTCTACAAACTACAATTTATAACTTAGATTCATCACCTCACTTAGTCTTTATCCTCTAGAGAGTCCTACTAGCCAGTCAGTGTTTTCAGTCATTTTCAGAATTTGACTCCATATCCCTAAGTGCCCCTCCCTTTCCTTGCCAACAAATTTATAAAATCCCCCCCAAAACAACAAACCTAGCCATTGATTGATAAATAAACACCAAGTGACATGAGAGATCCCTCTCTAAGATGAGAAGGCTAGTACCCAACTTTAAAGTTGGTTTGTAGGTTACCTCTGTTGTTTGTTTATCAGCTGAACAAATTTACAGAGTGCTAACATTCTGGCGCCGTTGTCGGGGATCAAAAGTGAAATCTTCCCTGGGAAAAATGACTTAGAGCTTCATATTTGATTCCTAAGGGTGATAGCAAATCAAACAGTTTATTGGCTGAGACTAAAACTACCTTGGAAACTCCATTACAAAGAGACCATTGGCACAAAGTAGTTTGATCTACAAATCCTGGCTCCCAAGAGAATCCACACCAAGAGAAACCCAGACCCAGAAGCAGTGATCCCTATTTATGATCCTGAGAACATTGTACACAAAAGAAAAGAAAATGAAATAAGACCAGTTTTGTTCTTAGAAAAATATCTATGCTTTCCCAAATATGGAGTAACAAGCATTGAATACCTTGATTTTCATGTGAAATTTGAGAAAACTTTGTTCAGAACTAAATCTAAGTATTGTTTTAACGAAGTCATCTTTGATAAGAAGAGGTTCCAAGATTTAATTTTAGCTGCCTCTACCAAACCTATTGTGATTCATACTCAGAACCAACAACCACTTCAAGTCCTTACAACAGCCATGGCAGCTAGGTCTTCCCCTCTTGTTCTACCTACTCAGTTACATGATTTCCCCTGAGAGTATAATCTAAGGATTAAGTTGTATGATGCTGAAGGCATAAACCCAAAAGCATCTAGATTGGTTCAATGATTTTATAGACTTAGAAGAAGTAGATTTTGAGGATGCAAAAATGAGGTTGTTTGCGCAAAGCCTTGTAGGAGAAGTCAGAAAGTGGTTCAGAGCTCTCCCAGCAACCAGTATCATAAATTTTGAAGCCTTTGAAACCAATTTTCTTGCAAAGTGGGGTGAAAAGAAAAATCCCCTTCAGTTGTTAACTTAGTTTAACAACATGATAAGGTCACCTAATGAAAAAGAGCAGGATTTTTCAGCTAGATTTATAAAGGTCTATAATTTAATTCCTATTGAAGTAAAACCCCCTCCTAAAGTTTCTCAACCTAGATATGCTCATTCCTTTTAAAGTTATTTTTCTTTGTTGTTGAGGGAAAGAAGATCTACTTCATTAGATGATATGATGAATGATGCAATAGAAGTTTAAGTGAGTCTAATGGATTAAGGAAAAATCAAATCTAACTTTGATAGGGACACGAAAAAGGTTCAATATAAGGCACAACCTTCAACCTCACAAACATCAGAAGAAAGGTTTGAAAGGATGATGAGAAATATGGAGAAACTAATGGAGAGAAAGGCTTTAGATAATAAGCCTAACACCAGAGAATAGGTTGATGTTTCACCCAGGAATCAGAGAAGACCAACAATCCCACAAATCAGACAAAGAGATCATAGGAATCAGGGGGATCAACAAATAAGACCTTCTTTTCAAAATAATGATGTAAATGAGAATTATAATGAAAAATTTGAAGACAAAATGCATTGTTGTGATGGTGATTAAACATAGGTATTTTTGACTAAAGAATAACATGACCAGTTCATGGATGCTAATGAAATATTCATGCAAGAAAATGATGAGTGGTTGTCAGTAGAAAGATAATATTACCAAACAGGGTTGCTGAATGCCATCATGCAATTCTAGAAATAGTACAATCTTTGAAACAAAAAGGTGCCTACGAATCCTCCAAAGGGAAATCTTACCAAAGAAGATCAGAATAACATATGTTCTTCAAGTCATCCTAAAAAGAAATCTGTTGCAAAAGATGTTGTGGACAAAGGAAAGAAGAAGGAAGAACCCTAGAAGAAGGTACCTGAAACAATAAAGGAGACAGTCATCAAAGAGGTAGAGAAAACCTCATCCTCCTTTAATTTTGAAAGTGAGATGGACAAGATTAAAATTTTTGTACCATTCAACGAATTGATAAAGAACAGTGAATATAGAAATCAAATCATCAAGATGCTCAAGATGGAACAAACTTCTAACACTTTGAACATACAATATGATGATCCTGCCATCTTATTTGGCCGACGTGTAGAGGAAAGTAGTGACATTGAAGAGGTCCCCCCTTTGTATGTCAGCCTGAAGATCCATGATATGATTCTGCACAATGCCATGTTGGATTCAGGAGCATCCCATAACATGATTCCCAAGGTGTTCATGGACCAATTGGGCCTTGACATCACAAGGACTTAAAAAGATATTTTCTCCTTTGATTCAAGGAAGGTGAAGTGCCTAGGCCTACTCAAATATTTGGTGGTATATTTGTATCAAATTTTAGCAAATAATATTGTCATGGATGTAGTGGTTGTTGTTATCCCTCCCAAGTTTGGCATGTTGTTTTCTAGGTCATGTCCTGCAAAGTTGAAAGGAACTCTACAAATGGATATGTCATACGCCATTATCTCTATCTTTGGTCAAGATAGGAGATTGTACATGGAGGTTTTTCTCAAATACATGGTTAGTAACAAGGCCCAGCCGAATAATCATCCCATCTACTCTATGTAGATTGAGTTGGGTTCTTCCATTTTCTTCAATGATTTGTGTTTTGAAGAGAAAGAGACAAAGATTAATATGGCTGTCAAATAAAAATCTAATAAGCAGATTGATAAAATTTCAGAACAACAGGACAATGTGAAAAATGATATGTGGAACATGATATTCAATGTAGTTGTCTGCAGAGAGGGGGTAGGAGCTTGTGTGTATATTAACCCCCCAGATTGGCCACAAAAATATGCTCTTATAATCTTTCTCTTGATTGCACAAACAACATGGATGAATATGAGGCATTGGTGTTAGGATTGAAGGCTTTGAAAGAAATGGGTTCTAGGAGGATAGTTGTTCATAGATATTTTGAGTTGATCATAAATCAAGTGAATGGAATATATCAAAAAAATCACCCCAGATTAAGAGAATATCTAAATATAGTGCTTGACCTTCTTGAAGAATTTTCATAATATAGTCTCTTAGCGATTCCAAGGGGTCAGAATCAGATTGTTGATGATCTAGCTAATTTAGCCTCAGTTTTCAAAATTCCAATCTTTATTAATAGGGGATATGAGATTGAGGTCAAGAACAGACCAACAGTCCCTGATAATATTAAGTACTGGCAAGTTTTTGAAGATGATGAGAAAATAGAAAGTTTTCTCAAAATGGAAGACGGATTCGGGAATTTGAATATTGATGAAGAACATTGTGATGAAGAGGTAGATGAAAATGTGTTCACAAAGGATGATTATTTATAAAATCAGATTGTTGGTAGAGATATAGTGCAACTGAAAAAGTAACATCATTCCCAAAGGCATGGTCCCATTGGAGAAACTCTTTGGTAACAATGATGTGGCCAGGAGTCCAAAAATTATTGTAAATGAGGAAGATGTTGAAGATTGCAACATTGGGACTTAGGAAGATCCAAATATCATTAATCTTTCCAAAACACCCAGCCTAGAGGTAAAGCAAAGCTATATCAATTTAATGAAAGAATTCCCTGATGTTTTTTCCTGGAGTTATGAAGATCTAAAATTTTATGATACCAAGGTAATTCAACATGTGATCCCAATCAAAGAAGATTATAAAACTTTCAAACAAAAATTAAGAAGAATAAATCCTTTGTTGTTGCCCTTGATTGAGAAAGAAATAAAGAAGTTGTTTGAAGCCAAGATCATAGGGTCTCTGAGGTTTTCTAAATGGGTGGAAAATCTGGTGCCTGTCAGAAAGAAGAGTGGAGATATCAAGTTGTGTGTGGATGTTAGGAATGTGAACAGGGTGTCTCTCAAGGAAAACTATCCATTTCCTAATATGGATCACATCATAGAAAAAGTGGTAGGTTCTCAAAATATGTCAATGTTTGATGGTTTCGCTGGGTACAATCAAATCATGGTGCACCTTGATGATCAATAAAAGACAACATTCACGACACCATGGAGTACCTTCATGTATGCCAATATGTCTTTTGGACTCATGAATGCAGAGGCACCCTTTCAAAGAGATATGGACATAGATTTTGTTGATGAGAAAGACAAATTCATTGTTATTTATTTAGATGATGTCACTGTGTATTCAATTTACGATGAAGAACATCTCAGGCATTTAAGAAGGGCTTTTCATAATTGTGGAAAGTTTGGAATTTCATTAAACCCCAAGAAGTCAAATTTTGGCATGGAAGAAGGGAATTTTCTTGGTCACATTATTTCAAAAGAGGGGATAAAGATAGAGCCCAACAGATTTGAGGGGATATTAAAAATTGGAACACCTAGAAGAAAAAAATAAGTCCAATCTTTCCTAGGGAAAGTGAAATTTTTGAGAAGATTCATCCCTAACATGGCTGAAATCATAAAGTATATCACTAACATGCTCAAGAAAGGAAATGAGACAAATGGGACCCCTGAAGCCAGAAAATCCTTTGAAGACATCAAAGTGGCATTGACCAAGGCCCCAGTACTAGTCAAACCTAATTTTGAAAAGGACTTTATATTGTTCTCTTTTGCCTCAGAGCACACCATTGGTGGTGTTTTTCTACAGAAGGATGAGAAAAAATTTGAGAAGCCTATAACATACTATAGCAGGACCTTGACAGATTCCCCATTGAAGTATGATATCATGGAAAATAATGAATATGCATTACTCAAGGCCCTAAAGGAGTTCAAATTTTATATATTTCATTATCATACCACTGCCTATGTATCGAACAGTTATGTGAAAGACATTTTAACTCAGCGTAACCCTGAGGGAAAAAGGGGAAAGTGGATAGCTGTGTTGTTGGAATATGACCTTGAGATCAAACCTACAAAGTTGATCAAGGGTAGGGACTTGAAAAGTTGATGGCACAGGCAAATTGTGAGCTCTTGGGAATAAATTTCATTGTTGACTTGTCAACAGATTCAGAGGAAGAAAAGGCCCCTCAGGTATCCCAAAAATTCCTTGACTCCTCATGGTATGTTGATATCATTTATGTAGATTGAGAAATTTGCAGGATCCTCCTCAATTGAGTAAAAACAAGGGTAGGTTATTAAAGATAAAAGCAACAAAGTTTTGTATTTTAAATCAATCTCTATATTGGAAGGATCCAGGAGGAATCTTGTTGAGTTTGTTGTTGGAGGAAGAAGTAAAGAATACCATTAGAGAATTCCATAAAGGTGACTATGGAGGAAACCATTATTGAAAAACTATTGTGCACACGATATTGAGGGATGGGTTCTATTGGCCTATCATTTTTTCTGATGTCTAAAAAGAGGTTTCAAGATATCATGAATGCCAATTTTTTTATGGGAAGATAAAATTGCATCCTTTTCCCTTGAAGCCCATCTTTGTTGAAGCACCTTTTAGACAATGGGGCATTTATTTCATAGCAGAAATTCATCTACAGTCCTCACCTCAGCACAAGTGGATTCTGACAGCCACAGATTACTTCACCAAGTGAATTGAGGTAGTTCCCACTAGGTGGACCACATATGCTATTATCGTTTAGTTTTTCGAGAACACTATTTTTTCCAGGTTTCAGTGTCCAATCAAAATCATTACAGACAATACAACAACATTTAAGTCCAAAAAGATGGATAAATTTTGCAATAAATACAATATAACTCTTGGCCACTTCACATATTATTACCCTCAAGGTAATGGGTTGGCTGGGTCATCCAAGAAGAGATTAACCAGAATTATCAAAACGTTGTTGCAAGATAACAAAAAAGCTTGGCACAAAAAGCTCATACATGCATTATGGGCTGACATGATCACTCAAAAAATATCTATTGCCACTTCACCCTTCCATATTGTTTATGGAACAGAGGAAATTGTTCCTACTACATTAGTATTTCTAGTGATGAGGTTGTTACAGGAGTAGGATTCTGAAACAGATGTCACTCGAAGGAGAAAAGATGAACTGATTTATGTCTAGCAAATAAGAGAAAAAACCTTCAACAATTCTCAGCTACACCAAGATAGGATTAAAAAGGATTTTGATAGGCATACCAAGGAGGATAATTTCAAGGTGGGATACTTGGTATTGAGATGGGATGCCAGAAATGAAGACAGAGGAGAGCATGGGAAATTTTACCATCTATGGATGGGACCTTTCAAAATTGTGGCGTACCATGGGAATAATGTCTATATGATATAGGAAAGTAATGGAGACATCGTTGGACGAGGACCTGTGAATGGAAGGTTTCTCAAACATTATATCATTTAAAGGAACTATCACCCTTTCCAGTCATTGTATATAACCATTTTGTTTTTCAGTTGAAGTAGTTGAAATTAAATCAACAGAACTGAAGCCCGAAGTGAAGGCCTTAAGTTATGCTGAGTAGATTTTTTAGTTTTTTGAATAAGATGTTGGAAAATTCAGTTGCAGGAGTAAATCATATCCCAATGGGTAGGCACTCGGTCTTTTATTCTTTTCTACCTCGTTGGGAGGATAGCATTCCCAGTTGGAGCCCATGTTATCACCATAAAACAATTATGTGCAAAAACGAGTTTTCAAGACTTAGCAAGGTGCTAAAATGATGTGGAGGCATGAAAATCTATAGGACAAGGGAAATTCTATTGGGAGGACACAATAGGTCTCATATCGCAAGCACACCAGATCAACAGTCAGGGAGCATTTCGGGGGGAGGAGTTGCGCAGAAGATAATTCTCGAAAACGGGCCGAAAAGTAAACCACGGTTTTGGGTTAGGACCACCTAGCGCCATTGGGTACATTTTGGGAAAATAAGTGGGTTTCCCCAGACCACATCCTCATGCCCCCAAAATCGGGAAAGTATATAAAAGGGGCTATTTTCATTTATTTTACTATTTTTCAAATACTAGAATGTTGAAAGTTGGCACGACCACTCCATTCAAATTGAAGCTCAACAGTATGCCATGTTCACGCATTTTTCGCTTGTTTACAGGTATTATTCATCACCACCATGGAACCTATCATAATGTCAGTAGAATAGAAAGACCCCGTGTCAAATGAAGAAGCCCTAATTGATCGAGATTCAGATGTGTTCCACACTGAAATCACCATTTCGCCCATCTTCGTGTCCAGAGCTAACCTGTCAAATAATGTAGGGAATCTGATACCCTTTCTTGAAGTAGTCCAGGCCACTATAGTCCCTTACATTGTTGATTTCATGTTCCCTTTCCCTGAATTCATAGGCAGGTGCACAAAGAAGTATTCACAGGAAGAGAATTTTTTTGTAAATAAACAGGGGTCCAAGGTCTTGTGTAGGGTAGAGAGTCTGTCAATTCGAGGCACCCTCGGCATACCAGAGTTCTTCTCCATAGTGTTTGAACTATTCAAGGAAGAAAATATAATTACGGTTTAGAGGGAGTGTCCATCATAAGTCAAATACCTATTCTTACAGAAAATTGTCAAACCAGATCATCTTTCCGAAAGTCTTTCTTTGCCAATGAGTGTGAGTGTCATGGTTATTGAGGTTCAATGGGTCTGTTCCTTGCTGAGTCAAATTTTAGGTCTATATAATTACAACCATGTGGTCGAGGTCATGTTGGGTTTTATGTTAGCGTTTTTTCATTCAGAGTCTATTCTATTAATCCATGTCAGCTTCGATCAATTCATGGCTGATAATATCCACAAAGATCTAGTGAATTTTCAATCACTAAGACATTTCAGATATTACGCATACTTGCTGAAGATTTTCCTGGAAACAAATAAGAGATATTTTCTTGAAGCAACATTCATATCAAATGAATTTAAGAGAATCACATTGCTCATTTTCATCAACAAAGTCATGTCCAGGGTTTATAGCCTGATTTTCAACACCAACCTAGCAAGAGTCCTAGATGACATGAGGAGTTATTTACAACCAAATCCAAAAAATAGGGTTGGGGACTAGATAATGTTCATGCATTCAACAATGGTATGGGTTTATGGTTGTCATGAATCCCCCTACCTTCTTCCTATTTTTTTGAAACCTAGAGTCTTTTCCCTTGAATTCATCAGAGACAAATCATTTCCTAAAATTTCAAAAAGCTTCCAACCTCAAATTCCCTTTCATCATTGGACCCTTCATTGTCAAGACTAGATCATCCTTATCTCATATCCATGCAATGCTCAAGTATTTTGGATTTACACAGCTACAGGAAAAAAGATACGATCCACATCAGATCATACCCAAGAGAAGACTGATGAACAAACAATCCCCTTATGAGCATAAACATGTTGAGGGTTTTTACAAATTGGAAAATCTAGATGTATGTGATGATATGGAAGAAATATTGCAGCCAGCTCAAACACAACAAGTAGAGACAACCCTACAACAAGATCAAGCACAAAAAACTCCTCAGAAGATGATAGTTAAAGTCCCCAAAGTAAGTGTTTACAACAAGAGAAGAAGTTCAAAGGACCTGGGCACTAGTGATCAGTAGACTTCCCATAAGAACATGAAGATCACACAATCCCCACAGATAGTGGATCTAGAGGAGGAAGAGCCTAAAGAACAAGTGAATATGGATATGGTGGAGAGTGGAACCAACACTGTATCAGTTGAGAAAGGAAGAAAGCTCCAGATTGAAGGCAGCTCAAGAAATTTCAGCAAGAAAAAGAACATCTTTGATAAGGCATATGGAGCAGCTTATCAATCTAAAGAAGATTTGGAAAAAATATATGCTGAGAACTTATGCAATAAAGTTGGAAGGGCAGTTAAGGAAAGAAAAGGCATCTAACAGAGATTGGAAAATGTAGGTCAAGAGGCTAGAATATGAAGGCCCTCATGGAGTGAAATCATTATTGGATGAAAAGGACAGGCTGATTCAAAGATTGAAAAAGAAACTAAAAATGTCTTCCATAGAGCATCCACAAACAACAGAACTGGCTATTCTAGAACATTAGAAGCAAGCATTTCAACAAGAGGCATTGAACTAAAAGGCCAAGGTATTACAACTAGAACAAGAAAAGGTGAATTGGTCACAGGGACAAAAGAACTAATGAACATGGTTATAGTTGTACCTTCTACTGCAGAAGTTGATCCAACCATTGAAGGACTTGTCTAGGCTATGTCACAAGTTAGCCTAAAGGTAGGAGAAATAAAAGGGTTAAAGGGAGACATAGAGAAATTGAAGAAGGAAATGAAAACAAAAGCTGAAAGGATGGCTCAATTTCAAAAGGAGAATCAAGATTTGCAGGAGAGGATAGACAAGCTGAAAATATGATTGAGAGGCAAAGGAATGTTGCAGGGATCCAAACACATCATACGGGATTCTATTGTTGCTGAAGCTGCCAAGTTCAGAGTGTACTTAAACTTCATCAATGATAAAGACATCATGGCCATCACAGCCAGAAGCAGGTGCACTTTTTTAAATGAAACCTTAGCAAAGAAACCATCAAAGTGGGCCCAAAATGACATAAACCTACTAAATTCCATCCCTACTGTAGAAATTCAGACCATTGGGGTCAAAGATAGAAATACATTGATCATCTGGGCTAGAAGGGTTATTTCCAAGCATAACCTGCTAAAATCAGTCCAAACTAAGGCCACCCAAATGGAGCAAAGTGTACATGAATTCAAGGATCTGTTTGAAGAGTTATTCATCAAATGCCTCCGACCATTTTGGGATGGAAAAGGAAAATTGTATGATCAGGAGGAATAAAACTCTCATCTCTCTCAATGCAGAATGGAACACTCCAAGTTTGAAAACTTGGAGGAAAACTTCAAAAGAGAAACCCTATTTGAAAATTTGATTACAGATTTTGATATTTTAAATTAGTTCAAAACAGTGAAGATTGGACTACCAGTCATGACATATGCTTCTTGCATTGACCTAGAGATCCTAATAAAAGAAATGATGGACTATGATATCCCTTCTGACTTGCAATGAAAGAAGATAGTGCGGCTGGGTAAAACAAAGTGTAGTTTTCCAAGATCCAACAGACAATTTCTAGGTGTCACTGAATATGGAATATCAGAGAGAAGGCCAAAATAGAACAAGTGGAAAAAGAATAAGCTGAAGCATCAGAGGAATCGATAGTTGGATCATAAAACGTTTTCTTGTTAATCAGTGTAATCGGTCCCCATACAGAAATTTTCATTTGTAATTATTGTAATTCATTTTTGAAGATGAATCTTTTCAGTTCAGCTATTGTAATTGGTTTCTAACTAAAGGAACTCGAATTGTATAATTATTATAAGTTCCAATTGTATTAATGTTGGAAGAAGTGCAAGGGAACCTTTTTTAGTTGTTCGGAACTCAATTGTAATTTTCTGGAGCTGAATTGAATACATATGAAAAATCCTTTGAAGTCTCTATGAAAAGATTCTAATGGTGGTCATATGAGTTTTGTCTTCTCTCGTATGCATTTCATGTGTTTTCTAATTTCATTTACATTGTCTTATGTTTAAATTGGATAGCTTAAAGGCCAAAAATTCATCTTGTGATGCTCTTGGCTTAAGCAATTTAAGTTGTGTTAAGTTCTTCCTAAATAATTCAGAATTCATTTCATTAATGCTTTGATGCAGTTACTTGTTTTATTCTTCTTCTTACACTCTACAAACTACAATTTATAACTCAAATTCATCACCTCACTTAGCATTTATCCTCTAGAGAGTCCTATTGGGCAGTCAGTGTTTTCATTCATTTTTATAATTTGACTCCATAGCCCAAAGTGTCCCTCCCCTTCCTTGCCAACAAATTTATAACCCCCCCCAAAAAATAACAAACATAGCCATCTCTTGACAAAGAAACACCAAGCGACATGAGAGAGCCCTCTCTTAGCTAAGCAGGCTAGTACCCAACTCTAAAGTTGGTTTGTAGGTTACCTCTTTCATTTGTTTACCTGCCGAACAAATTTATAGAGTGCTAACAAGACATATAACAAGAATAAAGATCTAATGGATATAGAATAGCATCCTATACTTTTAGAATTTCTCAATGTAATTCTAGAAGAGTTACTCAGACTACCACCGAAGCATGATGTAACATCCCGCTCTGGCACACTGAGGACACTTATTCTTTGAGGACACTTGCTCGCAAGTGATCTGGACCCTTTTGATGTTGGACCTTATATATTTGATTATGATGTGATTGACAGATGATATGATGCGTTACTATTCATG
>ML782647.1:786160-797044 GCA_009831015.1 Picea engelmannii
TGCTTGCGTCATGCTTATTGTTGTCCCTGGTCTCGTGGTATTTGGTGTTTTGTATTGCATAGGCTGTCCGTGTCGGGCGGGTTGTAGACTCCTCTTGTAGCTTCGCATTTTGTCTGTGGGTAATCCGAGGAAGGGATCCGGTGACGTATCAAGAGTCTAGGGCTGTTTAAAGGCACAGTTCCACTCTTGCGACACATTCTGAGCCGTATCAGTAGTCCCGGGATGTTTAAAGGCACAGTTCCACTACTGCGACTCTATTGACGGTTCCTTGCTTTCTGTGACAGTACTGTGCCTAACCCTTAGTGTATGTCTCTGCCTGCAGCCTTTAGTTGCCCACCTTCGGTTCGGTGCGCTTTATTTCCTTGTTGTCCCTATGATCTGTCCCATCGTCTTGATTGGTCTGTCGTACTTGCGTCCTGTTGGTTCGAGTGGTCATGTAGGATCGAGAGGGTTGTTTCTTCTGCACACGTGCACACACAAAAAAAAAAAAAAAAAAAAATTCACCGGTTGACTGAGAGTTGTCCTTAGCTAGGAGGGTTGTTACACATGAGTTGGAGTTCACTATTGAACTTAAAATAGGAATAGAGACTTTTCCAAGGATCCTGATCATATGAACCCACTAGGAATTACAAGAATTATAGATGAAACTTCAAGAGATTATATATTTAATTCTTATCCAACCTAGTATATCACCATGGGGAGCAATGGTGATTTGTTTAAGGAAGAAAGATAGATCATGGAGGATTTTCATTGATTATGGATAGTTATAAAAATATACTAGTACAAACTAATATCCCTTACCTCAAATTGATGATCCCTTTGATCAAATGAAAGGAGCCACAATATTTTTTAAAATTGATCTACAATCTAGGTATCATTAGTTGAGAATTAAGGAAGAAGATATTCCAAAGACAACATTTAGAACACAATTTGGACATTATAAATTTGTGGTGGTACCTTTTGGATTGATTAATTCCCCAACAATATTCATGACTTTGATGAATGGAGTATTTCAAAATTATTTAGATAAGTCAGTACAAGTGTTTTTAGATGAAATTATTCCATATTATCGAACACTAGAAGAGAATGAGGAATATTTAAGGTTGGTTTTTCAATCCTCAAAGAGAATAATTTATATGCTAAACTTTCTAACCATTTATTCTTCCAATATAAGATTCATTATTTAAGACATATTATTTTAGGATAAGGAATTGCAATAGATCCAACAAAGATAAAGGCTATTTTTGAGTGGCCAACACCTACTAATGTACATGAAGTTTGAATTTTTATGCGATTATCTATGTATTATAGAATATTTTTATATTTTTTTCCAAAAATATCTAACACCATTATTGAAATACAAAAGAAAATTTGAAAATTTGAATGGACAAAAGAGTGTGAGAAAGCCTTCAACAAGCTCAAGCAACTATTGACAATAGGTCCAATATTAAAGGTGTCTAATATGGAACACTATTTTATAGTATGTACATATGCTTCAAAGAAGTAATTAGGTGCAATATTAATGCAAAATGGTAGAGTGATTACTTACACTTATAGTAAGATTAGAATCATGAATAAGACTATCTTACTCATGATTTAGAACTTGCTACAGTGGTGCAGGCTAAGACTTTGGAGAAATTACTTAATAGGATGAAAATTCCAACTCAATATTGATTAGAATGTCCTTCAATATATTTTTACACCATATCAATTAAATTCTAGGCAACGATGATGGTCTGAAATTTTAATTGAATATTATTTTGTCATTTGTTATATTAAAAGAACTTTGAACAAAGTGGTTGATTCCTTAATCCATAGGCCTCATATATTTTAAATATTACCATCGAATAATAATCTCAGAGAATGAATATCGAGTTCATAACAACACAAACAATGGTATGAATAATTAAAAAATACACTAGAATATGATACAATACACGTGCCTAAGTACTAGGGTTATACCCTATATGAAGATGGTTTGTTAAGGATTATACAAAATAATCTATATACCATGTGATGAAGAGGTTCACAATTTAATATTAAGTGAGGCTCATCAAACTGCATATACAACTCGCCCTGGAGTGAAAAAGATGTATGCAAATTTACAACCATTGTTCTTTTGGGAAAGAATGAAGAAAGATGTAGTGAAATGTGTAGGAAAATTCTTGCAATGTTAGCAAGTGAAAGATAAATATCAAGACCGAGTAGGAGTGTTATAACCATATGTAACCCTTGAAACAAAATGGGAAGTGATATCAATGGATTTCATAGTAGTGTTTCCAATGTAATATTCCAGATATAAAAAGTATGCAGAATAGAAATAAATAGCTAGAAATGGCAAATGAACAACAATATAACAAAAAAAACACCACGATAATACAAAAATGATAACAAAATAACACCAGAAATAACACTTTGATTACTGAGAGCAATGTTCACTTGCCTCTTTGGGGGGGGAAACCTCTAGCAAAGAAGAGCTCTATTACAATAATATCCAAGACAAAAGTTCTCATACCCTTGAATCCTATTTATACTAAATATGTCTATCAAAAGAACCATCAGAGGAAGATCCTTCTAGAAGTGGAAGCTTCTATTAGGTCTTATTACATTGGACTTATTCTTTTGTATTGCCAGGCCTTATTAATATTGACCTTTATTACATGGAAATATATTATTCTACCTACATGATGGGTTAGGTACCTAACATGTCCTCCCCCTTGAAAAAAGCCTTGTCCTCAAGGCTTGAGACAGGGAAATTGTTGCAAAATTGTAGTTGGTTCCCAAATGGAATCTGCTGGAGTTGTATCTTTCCACTAGACTAACACTTACTTGATGGTTCACTGACACAGTCGACGCTCATGTTGGTCCAAAATTGCTTGTGGTTGTATCAAAATGGAGCCTTCTTCGTCCAACTCAGGAAGGTTGGTTTGAGTTTGGCAATTAGATCCAATCACCTTATTTAAGAAATAAACATGAAAACCATGATGGATGTAGAATGAATGGGAAAATATAACTAATAGGCCACCTATACCACACACTTGAGAACGGTATAAGGACCATAAAATTTGGGTGCCAGTTTCTGACAATGGTTAGCCTTGAGGGAATTTTGCTTGTAAGGTTGAAGTTGAAGAAACACCTGATCCCCTTTTGCAAATTGGCGTTCAGAGAGACATTGATCTTCTTGTTGTTTCTTGTGATTCTAAGCCATAACCAAATTCTCTTTGAGGGTACGAAAAACAACTTCTCGAACTGTAAGTGTTTGGTCAACCACTTGGACCTTCGAGACAACTGGAAAATATGAGAGGACTGAAGGTGGATTTTTTCCATATACTGCTTCAAAAGGATTCATGCACATAGTTGTATGGTATGAAGTGTTTTACCACCATTTAGCTAGTGGTAACCATTGACCCATTGATTCTTCCTTTCCGATGCAAAAAACCTCAAATATGTTTCCAAACATTTGTTGATAACTTCAGTTTGACCATCAGTCTGGGGATGATAAGTTGTGTTGAGATGTAATTGGGTGCCTTGTAGCTTGAACAGTTTTTGCCAAAAATTGCTGGTGAAAGTTGGGTCGCGATCAGAAATAATAGAATGTGGCATGCCATGAATCTTGAAGGCTTGATCCATGAAAAGTTGAGCCAAAATAGATGTTGTAAATGGGTGTTGAAGAGCACAGAAATGAGCATACTTAGAAAGATGATCAACTACCACCATTACGACTGATTTATTGTCTGATTTAGGTAAGCCGACAATAAAATCCATAGAGATATCCCTCCAAATAGAAAGTGGAATCAGAAGCAGTTGTAGTGTGCCAAGAGATTTGACATTTTCACCCTTTTTGCATTGACACACATCACATTCAACCACAAAATTACGAATGTCCTGCTTCATACCCTCCCAAAAAAAAGAATGATTGACCCATCCATAGGTTTTGGTACACCCGAAGTGGCTAGCTGTGGGTATATCATGAATCTCATAAAGTACCGCGGATTTACATTTTCACTGTTTACTTAAATAAAACGGCCTTTGTATTGAAGCTCATCATTGAGCCAAGAGTAGCCTAGGGAAATCGGAGAATTGGATTGCAATTGTTGTATCAAATGCGAACTTTTGGGATCATGTAGACATTCTTGGCAAACAACTTGGAGCCAATCTGGTACAATGAAAGAGAGAGAAAAAAGAGACCCTTCATATTCATATTTTCTGGAAAGTGCATCAGCAACCACATTGTCATTTTCCTTTTTGTAAATGGTCTCATAATCATATCCAAAGAGCTTAGTCGACCATTTTTGTTGCTCAGGGGAGGAAAGGTGTTGTTCAAGAAAATACTTGAGGCTTTGATGACCTGTCTTAATTTGGAACTGTTTCCCCAATAGATAAGGTTGCCAAAGATCCACGACATGCATAATTGCCAACATTTCCTTTTCATAGATTGATTTTCCCAAATTTCTCTTGAACAGTTGTTTTTTGGTAAAGGCCAAAGGCTGACCCTCTTGCATAAGGACAATGCCAATTCCTTTCCTGGAAGCATCACATTCCAGGAAAAAGGTCTTTGTGAAATCAGGAAGGGCCAGGACTGGAGTGGTGCACATGGCCATATTCAAGGTTTGAAAATCCTGAGAAGTTGTTGGAGTCCAAGTGAAATAATTAATTTTAAGGAGTGCAGTGAGAGGTGTCACAATGTTTACATAATTCTTAACAAACTTGTGATAATAACCTGTTAAACCCAGAAATCCCTGCAAGATTTTGAGAGTCTTTGGGTGAGGTCAATCTTACATAGCTTCAATCTTTTTAGGATCCACCCTGACGCCATCCTTGACAACAAAATGACCCAAGCACTCTACTTTTGAGGCGCCAAAAGAACATTTAGATTATTTCAGGAAAATTTGGTGTTGAGAGAGTAGATGGAGAAATCGATCCACATGAGCAATATGGTCTATACAGGTCTTTTTGTAGATTAGTATATCATCAAATAAAACTAACACAAAAGGACGGAGAAAAGGATGGAAGACATGATTCATGAGGCTTTGGAAAGTGGATGGAGCATTACACAATCCAAAGGGAATGAACAAAAAATCATAGTGGCCCTCATGAGTTCTAAACGCAGTATTAGGAATGTCTGCCTCTTTCATATGGATCTGGTGGTATCCCAAATGAAGATCAAGTTTAGTAAAGAACTGGGTGCCACTCAATTCATCCAAGAGGTCATCAATGATGGGAATGGGAAATTTTTCTTTAATGGTGATTTTTTTGAGGGCACGGAAGTTAGGAAACATGTGACAAGAACCTTATTTATTAAGGACCATGACTATAGGAGAAGAGTAGGGGATCATAAAGGGAGGATAACACCTACATTGAGCAGTTCTTGAACCATTTTTTCAATTTTATTTTTTTGGGAAAAGGGGTGATGATAGGGTAGGATATTGGGAGGAAGGCTTCTTGGGACAAGGGGAATGGAATGATAATGAACACTGTTAGGACCACACAATGTACCTTTTTGCCTATACTTTTTGCCACTATTACACTCTTGATCACCCATATTTAAACTCATATTATCACTTTATCTGATCATCCCAAAGGTATACAAAATCCCTTCTCATTACTATACGTTTAATTTGTTTTCCATAATATTTTACATCACTCTCATACTTAACCATTGATTGGAAATGTATAAGTGTTCAAACTGCAGATTAGCATTTGAGGCCTGTTGCTGAAACACAAAGCTGTTACACAGTCCAGGGTCGCAGATGCTGAAACACAGAGCTGTTACATAGTCCAGGGTCGCAGATGCTGAAACACAGAGCTGTTACACAGTCCAGAGTCACAAATGCTGAAACACAGAAGAACATGCCCAGGACCGATGATGTTGAAACACAGAGCTTCTACACAGTCCAGGGCCGCAGATGCTGAAACACAGAGGAAGTCGCCAGGACCGACGATGCTGAAACACAAAGAAAGTCATTACACAGTCAGCAGTCAACAACAACTCTAAGCACCAACCATAAGAATGCTGACACAGTCAAGAGCGCAATTCATGTGGCTGAAACAACCTGCAAATTGCGATGCTGAAACAACATCAGCAACAACGAGAAGAAGCTGTTACTCCAGCCGTAACAACAATACCTCATTCAACACCTGTAATAGCATTCTGTTGCGCAAGACTAGGACATCATATTCTGGTTTAGAAAGTTGATCTGACTAAGAATAGGACTCAGATACACATTGTAATTTTTGATCAATTGTATCGAAGGGGTTCCCTCTTTAAATAAGAGGAAATCACCATTCGAGGGATCCAAGTTTTTATGTATTAATAAAGCTTCAAGAGAGAGGGATGTATTTCATTTTCCAGATTGTAATATGATATTTTGATACATGAATAAAAGACTGCTTTGAGTATCATTCTCTAGCTTTCTCGTTTCAGGGGAATCTTGTGAGAAGGGAGGGCCCACCTTCTTCACAAGATTCACCCGTTAGTTTTAGAGTGTGTTAGTGTAATTTCCGTTTATGCCTTGATTAAATTTCATCTACTGAAACACTACTTTTAATGAATTCTTCTTTGCTGAAATACTACTGAACTCTGTCTTGTTAAGAACTTTAGCTTATTGAATGTTACCTTATTTTCACGAAGTTCGTAATTCTTTGCATTAGCAATCTTGTGTGATGATTTTATGAGGCTAGCCAGAGACTGGGTTAAGGGTTCCTACTTAGAAAGGAAGGAATCAAAAGGTCCTGTTCTATGTAGATTTCCATTATTTCTGCAAGTGTGCTAGCCAGAGACTGGGTTAAGGGTTCCTGCTTAGAAAGGAAGGAATCAAAAGGTCCTGTTCTCTATAGATTTCCATTATTTCTGCAAGTGTGCTAGCCAGAGACTGGGTTAAGGGTTCCTGCTTAGAAAGGAAGGAATCAGAAGGTCCTGTTCTCTGTAGATTCCCATTATTTCTGCAAGTGTGCTAGCCAGAGACTGGGTTAAGGGTTCCTACTTAGAAAGGAAGGAATCATAAGGTCCTGTTCTCTATAGATCTCGGTTATTTTTCACAAGTGAGCTAATCAGAAATAGGGCTAAGGGTTCCTGCTTAGACAGGAAGGAATTAGATGGCCTTGTTCTCTGCTAGATAGAGTTAGCCTTCTCCACATTACTGCTTTCATGAAAGAGTGTTAATCAGAAATAAGGTGCTGAAGTCTCTACTTGGGAGTAAGGGTCCTATTCTCTGGTTACAGAATAGTTGTTCTTTCCTGTTGCAATTGTTATTTTAATGTAATCCAGGATTCTTTCAATTAATCTCTAAGATATGCAATAGGTAGGTTTCTTTCCTGTAATTTAAGTCAGAACTTCAGTTCATTCAAGGCAAGTGTGATTAATATAGTTTCCTTTACTACAACTCTAAGTTGCTTTTGGAATTGAGCATATATAGTGCATGGTTATCTTTGAAATAAATAGACTTCCATGGGTTGACAATTTATGTATCACTTGATTGTTTGAATTAATTGAGCAATTATAGTGAGCAACATTTTGGTGCCGTTGCCGGGGAAGGTAGCTATAGATTTCAAAAGCACTTATGATATTTTTTAGATAAAAAGATTGCATGAAAGACCCCAAAGACACTAACCCTACAGGTGGCAAGGGAAAAGGAAAAGGAGGAAGAAAGGCTTACATTGACGAGATCATATGAAAGTCTGAATGTGCTGCTCAACAACCAAACCTTCGGAAACAAAAGTCCCAGCCTTCATTCCAAGAAAACTTTGAAACAGGGAAAGAAGTTTGGAGTCCTGAGACAATCCAGAAGCCAGTAGGAGACATTGAGGACAGAGAAAGTGCAGTAGGGGAGTAGACAGAGGAAAACATGGATGAGTATAATGAACAATTGCATCATGAAGAACAGGCAGGTCCTGAAGGAGAGGTAAATGATGAAAATTATTTTTCTACATTAGGATTTCCTATTGGCGATCTCCCTAGAGGAGTATCCCCCATGAAAAACATTCCACTCTCAGCATTACCTAATTTTCATGGTTTATCTTCAAAGGATCCTGATGAATTTATGTTTGAGTTTGATATATTATGCAGAAGTTATGATTATGTTTCTAATGCTCAAAAACTATAGTTATTTCCAGCAACATTAAAAGGGAATGCACTAAGATGGTTTATGAGTCTTGGAGGCCATGTAATCACAACATGGGACCAAATGAAACATAAATTCCTGAACAAATACCAGGACTACTGTCGAACGAGAGAAAAGAGGGAGGAGCTATTTAAGATGATGCAGAAAGAGGACGAGAATCTGCAGGACTTTGTAGAAAGGCTACAATACAATCTACAAAGATCCAGTCATCCCAATGTAAGTAAGGATATTCTCAAAACTATTTTATTAAAAGGAGTAAGGGATGACTGTCTAGATATGTTGAACATGCTTGGAAAAGGGAACATATCTAAGGAATCATACGATGAAATTGTTAATTTATGCAAAAGATGTTCAAGAGGAGCTTCAAGAAATAAATCAAACAACAGGGACACCACATTTCAAGAGTCCAAAAATCAGCCAGTGGAGGAGCAACAAGAGATGAGATAGGTAATTTACTTGAAGGTTTTAAAACTGAAATGTTAAGCTCTTTTGCCTCACAAATTGATACCCTGCAGATTAAGAAAAAGCAAGCAGAAGCAGCCTTGTCCATATTTTGTTCTCAATGCAGAGATAAGCACCCACTAAGAGAATGTCCACTGGACAAAAATCCAATCTACACCATCTGTGATAAAGATCATGATACCCAAAATTGTCCATCTTTACCAGGGATCAAAGCAGCATTACAACCAACAGATGAAGAAGCTGAAGCTGTCTATCTAATGACACAAAGGAGACAATGGAAATCGCGAGGACAAGGTATGAATCCTAACATGCCATTTGCATCTTCTAATCATTGGAATAACTATTCTTCTTTCAATCAAATGAGCTACCCCCCCTACAATCAAATGCAATACACTAATCAAATGAATTACCCATCCATGCAACAAACTTACCCACCCATGCAACAAACTTACCCACCCATGCAACAAAATAACCCACCCTTTGTTGATCCCTCAATGTGGACCCCTTGGCCTCCACAACAACAACAACCATATCAGAATCAATGGAATCAAAATTGGAGAGGACAACAACCCCCCTTTCGAAATCAATTACCTCAATTCCTACAACCACTCTCCTTACTAGCAGGTACTCCTCAAAACAATCAAACAATGAGACCCCAGCTACCTGTGCAACCTAACCCCAACCCAAATAATAAAGTTGTGCAGTGCATTGATATTTATACCCAGCCTACACTTTCTCTTCTCCCTGTGCAATGCAACGATATTCATCTTAGATCTGGGAGAATAGTGGAACCTACCATAGTTGATGTTACCTCTTCTGATAAAGAGGAAACAAAAGAGCATGATGTACCTGAAAAGGTACAATCATCCTTTAACAATGTTGTTGAAACAACAACACCACCATTTCCTGAGCGTTTAGCCTTAACCAAAATGCCTGAACCACCAGCCTTTAATATTCTAGGGGAATTACAAAATTTATATGTCAAAATTCCTCTACTAAAAGCACTCCGAGACGTACCAATCTATGCTAGGACAATGCGAGATATTTGTGTTAAAAAGCCTGGTAGGAAAACTAAGGATCCCCTTACAGTCCACGTTATGGGAGACTTGTCTGCACTAATGTCAGGTAAAACTCCCCCAGTTAAATATGGTGATCCTGGCCACCCTACCATTACAGTACAAGTCGGAAAAACGATAATCCCTCGAGTCTTGGTAGACCTAGGTGCCGCTATCAATATCATGACTTTGGAAACCTTACAACTGCTACAATTACAAAATGAAGTCAGAGATACCCCAACTATCCTAGAATTAGCTGACTGATCCACAATTAAACCAGAAGGAGTCATTGAAGACCTCAGTATCTCTGTGGAATCCTGGAATTATCCAGTTGACTTTATAGTGCTACAACCCAAAACAAAGTTGGGGGTCCACCCTCTAATTTTGGGTAGACCTTGGCTAGCCACAACAAATGCTTTTATCAGCTGTAGATCAGGATCAATGACAATTTCAAACGGTTATGAAACTAAGCAGCTTACCCTCTATCCTCATGCTACACCCCTGGTTAATAATGATAATTCTGTATGGGTAGATTTTGAGGATCGACCTACTCAACCCCTTTTGACTATCGGACAAGCTTTAAGCCTGAAAGACTCTACTGAGGATGAAATAATCAATAATTTTATTTGCGAGCCCTCCTCTGTGACTCCAGAAACTCATAATCAACTAACTGCACTGCTGGAGTCTGATAATCAATAAAACCTCAATTCGGGAAGCCCACCTCAAACATCTAACACCATCTCCTCCCAAAGCATACCAGTGGAAATTGAACCTGGCAAAACATTGAACATAAACCCTAATTTGACAGATGCTGAAACACAACAGTTAATGAAGTTACTTCGGGAAAATAAAGAAGCATTCGCATGGGATTACACAGACATGAAAGGAATCTCTCCTAAATTATGTACTCATCGAATATATATTAAGGAAGATTGTCGGCCAATCTTCCAACCTTAGCGATGAATGAATCCAAATTTAAGAGAAATCCTCAAGGAAGAACTTCAAAAATTGCTCAATGCAGGATTTATCTATCCTATATCAGATAGTGAATGGGTGTCCCCGTTGGTAATAGTTCCTAAGAAAAACGGGAAATGGAGAGTATGGGTGGATTATAGAGCCTTAAATAAAGCCACTCAGAAATATCACTTTCCATTACCATTCATTGATCAAGTGTTAGATAATTTGTCAGGGAAGAAATTTTTCTCATTTTTAGATGGTTTCAGTGGGTATAACCAGATCAAAATTGC
>ML782647.1:798272-814992 GCA_009831015.1 Picea engelmannii
AAGAGAACAACACATAAAATTCTTAGGATGGGGTACTATTGGCCCTCACTCTTCAAAGATGCAAAGAAATATGTCCAGGCCTGTGATAGCTGCCAAAGAGTAGGCCAACCTAATCATAGAGATGAAATGCCATTAAACCCCCATGTAGTACTTGAACCATTTGAAAGATGGGCCTTAGACTTTATAGGACCCATCAACCCTCCATCCAATCAAAAAGTTTATATAGTGGTCTGCACAGACTACATGACTAAATGGGTGGAAGCCAAGGCACTCCACAGAGCCACTGAAGAAGCAGTTATAGATTTCTTATTTATGGACATCTTCACCAGATTTGGAATGCCAAGAGAATTAGTTACAGATGGAGGACCTCCTTTCACTTCTCATGGGTTCAAAGCCACCCTGCAGAAATATCATATTCAGTAGAGAATGACTACAACATACCACCCCCAAGCCAATGGACAGGTGGAAAGCACAAAAAAAGTAATAGAAGCCATTCTCACAAAAACAGTGAAGGAAAATAGAAAGGATTGGTCCTACAGGCTCCCTGAAGCACTATGGGCCTACAGAACTACCTGGAGAAATACTACAGGATTCTCTCCCTATGAATTATTCTATTGAAAGAGTGTTGTATTTCCTGTGGAATTTGAGATAAAAACCTTAAGGAATGCTTTAGTTGTCAACCTTGATTTAACCGATGCACAAACAGCCAGGTTGCAACAGCTTAATGAACTGGAGGAGAAAAGACTAGATGCCATTCAACAAACAACCATAATTCAACAGCAAAGATCAAAATGGCATGACAAAAATATCAAGAACAAGTAGTTCCAAAAAGGTAATTGGGCCCTACTATATGATTCCCGGTTCAAAGAATTTCAAGGGAAACTGCGTACAAGATGGCTTGGACCTTACGAAGTAGACACAGTTTTCCCCAATGGAACAGTAAGGCTCCTCACAATCAATGACTCCAAAACCCCGTTACTTGTAAATGGTCATCGGCTCCATCTGTATCAGTGACCAATTTATAAAGAATATTTTAAGGCCACATGCATGGCAGACACCCATTTCCTCTTCGTTGAGGGGGTTTCTACCACTAATAACAATTAATTCTTTTAAGTTAATTTTCTTTAGTATTAGATTAGATTAGATTTTTATTTACTAATAATCCCTGTCAAGAAATACCATGCTACAGTCGATTTTTGCAGATTCCCGATCGAAGCACAAGCCACTAGGAAAGGATGATCCTACCTCAAAGAGACAAGCTGAAACACCACTATTCAACACTGTTGACTTTCTTCCGATGATGAAACACCACTGTTTCAGCACTGTTGACTTTCCTCCGATGCTGAAACACCACCATTCAACACTCTTGACTTTCCTCCGATGCCGGAACACCACAGTCAGCAATTCATTCCTTTCCTTCATTACCGAAACACCACTACCACCAACCCCACACCTAATCCCCCCATCACTATTCAGCAACCTTCTACCATTTTTCCCCATTTCCTTACCATTCTTCATCGATGAAACAACACCGTCCAACAATTGTTTCACCTTTTCCTTTCTGTTGCTAAAACACCATTGCCAACAACTTTTCATTATTTTTCCCGATGCTCAAACACCACTGTTCATCACTTTTGACTTTCTTCCGATGCTGAAACACCACTATTCAGGACTTTTTGCTCCCCCTATTGCCAAAACACTACAGTTCGCAAATTCTTCACATTTTCTTCAACACCGTCCATAAATTGTTTCGCCTTTTCTTTTCTGTTGCTGAAACACCATTGCCAACAACTCTTCATCATTCCTTTTTTTTTCCGATGCTGAAACACCACTGTTCAACAATTTTTGCTCTCCCTATCGCCGAAACACTACAGTTTGCCATTTCCTCACTACTCTTCATCGATGAAACAACACCGTCCAACAATTGTTTCGCCCTGTTTTCTTGTTGCTGAAACACCATTGTTCAGCAGTTCTTCATCGACGAAACAACACCGTCTAGCAATTGTTTCGTTCTTCTCCGTTGCTAAAACACCAGTTTTTCAACATCATCTGTCAGCAAGCTTTTATACCCTCATATTATAGTTCGTCCTTCCAGTCAAACAAACCCTCGACAAAATTCATCTATTAGATCAAAAGTCTCCGCCACGACAGGACTACCATGGACAGGCATGATATGTTGTTTGCAGAACGAATCAAACAGTAAGGCGAGGTATGTAAATTTTATGTAATTCAGTTAGGCTATAGCTAATGAGAAGATTCTAAGTCATTATGACCATTCAAGTGCAATCATTACTAGCCACACTTGACGGGAAGGGAGGACACATCAAATCCGCGATACCATCATTTCACACGAATTCATCGCCGCCATCCCTATTTCACCACCCTTTCGCGCATTTGACCACCATTCTTGCATAACGTCGCTCGAAAAACTCACTCTGCGCAGAAGCTGATACTCAAACTATTGACGCTGTATCTTACCAAGCTGGTAGCCATGGGAGGATCTGTCATATGGAATGAGCCTGCCACCACAGCGTTGTTAGAACATTATCCAGTAGCTTATCAAATCTTCCAGCAGGCAGGATGGCTCAATTACTTTCAGAGACTTCAGGGGTATAATGAACAACAGGTCCTGCAATTCACCCAAAACCTTCAGGAGGACCATTCTATCGTCGAAGGGGTCCGAATATCAATAACAAAAGAAGATATAGCACAGGTCTCAGGCTTCCCTATCGATGGAATTTGCATGTTCAGCCGTAAGCATATCATTCGGAATGCTCAGCAGAACTTCTTCCTGCCAGAAGAACGAATTGAATTTAAAGGCAGGGGTGTTCAACTCATCCCATTGCCACCACCATGGCCGGAAGTCCCAAGATTCATCAAACATTACCTGACCTACGAAGGCAGGTATCAGGTAGTTTATTAGCACAACTTTCTTCTGCTATCTCATTTAAGGCATAATAGACGGGTCGATATTCCTTATTATTTGCTGGGATGTTTGAAAAATATGGCACATTACTTCAGAAAGGCTAAAGATCCCACCCTTTCACTCACCCACCACTGTCTTGTCCAATTACTCATCGAAAGGGGTTTTTCTCAACAAAACCTCCCACTAAATAACCCATCCATAAACCCCCAAGTAGCTGCCGAAATTCCTGAAAATCCCCAGGAGCAGCAACCGCAAAACCACCCAGACTCCCTTGAAGTACCCAATAGCCCGCCCACAGAACCAATCAGTCCAATCAATTCCCCTACCATACCAAACCCACTGCATACCTTACCAGAATCATCCACCCCCGCCCTTCATATTCTTAGTGATGACTCTGAACCAGATAATTCCTCCTTCCCCATCATTGAGGAAAGACCTTCATGAAAATGAAAACAAACTCCCCTCTTTCCACCCTTCTTACGGAAAAAGAGAACAAGAGCCTCAACAAGGCCACCCTTTATTACCACTACCCTAGATCCCCCACCTATTCAACTGATACCCCGTACACCTCCAACCTCCCAAATCCCGGGATCTTTGCCTATTCCACCCACGGGCACTGAAACACAAGAACCAGATGCCCAGGATGCTGTGACATCATCTATCTCAAATAAAGTAGCTGAAACACAAGAACCAACTACCCATTCAGTGGCTGAAACACAAGAACCAGCCATAGCTGAAACACAAGAAACAACTACGGCTGAAACACAAGAACCAGCCGCTGATATTGAAATTGAGTTACAGGAATCAGATAGCCAGGATGCTGTGACATCAGCTGTTTCAAATAAAGTAGCTGAAACACAAGAACCAGCTACCCATTCAGTGGCTGAAACACAAGAACCAGCTGCTAACATTGAAATTGAGTTACAGGAATCAGAGGCCCAGAATGCTGCAACACTACTCTCCTCAAGTAAAGTAGCTGAAAAAACAACTACCCATTTAGTGGCTGAAACACAAGAACGAGCCGCTGATATTGAAATTGATATACAGGAATCAGAGGTTTAGGGTGCTGCAACTTTACTTTTCCTACACCAAGAAGCTGAAACACAAGGACCAGCTCCCATTCCCGTAGCTGCTCCACAACAACCAGAAGCAACAATGGCATCTGTCTTGCAGGAAAACGAGTTTTTAAAGTCGGAACTGGAAGCATATAAGCAAGAACTAGCCAGGGCAAAGGAAGCATATGAAAAGGAACTAAATTTGTACACCTTAACCCATATAGCAACCTTGTCAGAGGAAACTAAAGAGAGTTTGTGTAAAGAATATATGTGTTGCCAATGTGGGGATATTTACTATCAAGCAAGCTATAAGGTAATTCAAGTCCCAGTGCTAGGAGCACCTCCTACTCCTTCACCTTTTGTAGTCAAGGAAGAACCTGCTACAACACAAGAACCAGCAGGCCCTCCCAAGCTCAAGATTGAGCCCTGCATTGCAACAAAAGAAGCCCCTACCTTTGTCAACAAGGCTGTACAGACAACGCCTATGGAGGAATTTACACCTCTGTTGACGAGCGAAATCGACCGTCCGTCAACTGGGAGAGTGGAACCGGTCCGGGGTTGTCTAAATAACCCAAGCCGTTTGGAATGGACCACCCTGACGAGTTTAACGGCTCCGTTGGCCGCTCTAAGGTCTTCTATGAAAACCAAAGAGAACTAATCTGAGCTAAGTAATCTAACTAAACTAAATAAAGCAAACTAACTATAACTAAATACAAGAAACTAACTATAATAAAGGAAACTAGAAACTAATAAAACAAAGAAAGAAGCTAACTTCACTAATCTAACTATAAATTACTAACTATTATATATATACAAGATACTAATTATGATTATAATAACTCAAATCAACTATCTAATTATCAAGTTAATTACAGTTTATTCACAAATGCGCATTATCTACAATCTACAGATTTGAGTAAAACCTGTGAAACTAATTTGCTTGCTGTCCCAAGACAGCGCAGATAACTCTTTTTTGATTTTATGATTTATGAATAAGAAAGTAAACTAACTGAAATTAAACAATCTAATATAATTTAATGAAATTAAACGATCTAATATAAATCTAATAAACTTGCATCTATATTAAACTACTTAATGAAAACAGTAAACACACTCTAATTAACCTGGAAACGCTCCAAGTCTGCCCTGTGTATGATTGCTTCTAAGTTGGCTGGCGGAAGAAATTCACACCGTTTAGTCAAAAATCTTCTCGGAAATGATCAGCTATGCTGCTTCTTGAAGTATCTTACAGGACAAACAAGACATAAAAGAAAATCATAACAATTTTCTGATTATAAATTCCTGCAAAAGGGAAACCTATTATGCAGCAAATTCATATTTAACAATTCAATTTATGAAGAAGACAAAGCTATCATCCACAAAATGAATCAACAACTGCTATGTCTTTTATCTATTTGGAAGAAACAAGATATAGATGACAGTAATAAGATTATATCACTTGAATTTGATTTAGATAGCAAAGTAATACTAAACCATAAACAAAATGATATACAAAACATGGAACAAAGTGTTGATATATTGAAAAGCAAAAGCTATGACAAGACACCAGTTCTGCTCCAGTCTGAATCAAAATTCTATATCTTTGTTCTCCCCCAACTGAGGATGATCATTATTACAAAAACATAGGTTTATATAGGTTTCTCACAAGGTAAAACATCCTTGTTGATAATAGCAAATTGTTTACACAATCTGGGAAGAATCCCAAAATCTCCTAAACTAAGAAAAATAAAAAGCAAGTAGAATCTGTAGATCATCCCCTAACTGCCCATGATATCTATTGCCAATTCGAATTTGCCTGCAATAGAACACAAAAACCAAGTTAGAAGGATGTTTTATTAGAAAAACAATAAAAAATTGACTTTACAGACTTAGCTACAGAATCATCTGATTTTGTAGCTAGTCAAAATAGTAAACAGGATCAGATAACAATCAAATAAAATCAAATTGAATTATCTTTTAATAATCATTGAACGACTAATAATTCAACCAAATTTATCATTTAAATCAAACCATATCAAAAGAAATGTAATCAAGCAGGATAAAAATAAATGCTCTGTTTTTAGTCACCATAAAACATGGTCAAACTTTTGACAGGCCTGTTTTGTATCAAACAAATGAATCCTTGATTCGAGTCACATGAGATACGATGTAATCATAATCATCAACCACAATCGACCAAAACAGTAATCAAATACAATCAGAATCAAAATCTTAATTATGATTTATTACAGCTGTAGCAGTACATAGTCATTTCAACCAACAACAGAGATAGGCGAGCTGTAGGTTATGCATAAGATTCTCTTGTAATCAAAGTTGAGAAAGGTTGTCACAATATACTCAAAATGAAATATGCGTAGCAGCATTGACCAAAATTATCATCGATTTCAATTTCAGAGTATGACACAGTAAAAAACGAACAACATTGCTAACCGCGAATTGGACAACAATCAAATGAGATCGGGTCTAAGAAAATTATGGACGAATCATCATTCTGGGTATGTCGTTTTGGTTTCACACATTAATTTGTGACCAAATTACATAGTCATCCCATAACAAAACAGGGTCGATTTGCCTCACGGATTGACTGGCTAGTAATCGGGTTATAGTTACGAATTACATCAATCCTCAATGTAAAACAAAACACCTTTTTTTAAACAAAATCAATATCGTATCTGTGTGGATCAAGAAACCAAACGAAGATTAAATGGTAATAGAGCAACCATCGTTAATGTGCATGATAACCAATTTGAATTAAAAGATAGATTATGTTCCAAAATCTAAAATACAAAACGACTTTCTAAAATAGAAGCAACAGAGCATTATATCATAACTAAATTTAAACAATCAAATCCAGAATTTTAGAATCAAAATCCAAATCCAACTCAAACTTTAAACAAAATTTGATTTACCAAAACAAACCATGTACAACAGTGCATGTCTATGTAACCGAGCAAGTTGATAACGAACACAAAGCTTATGATTGTGCCATATAAATGGGCGAGGGTTATACCAGGTAGACTGCTGAGATTATGCCAGTTTCGAATTGACAATTGTCGTGGCTGACTCGACATTCTTGAACAGGATAGAGCCAGTGGTTCGTTGTTTCTTGTCAGAGGGTTGCACCTTTGCTTCATGACCGGTGAGCTTAACCACTTGATTTTCAAAATCACGAATCCTGGTCTGCAACATCGGCACATCGGTGCAATACCTCTCCAACCATAACCCACACTGGTCGCACGGGGCATCAGGGGTTTTCAATGACTCACCGAGGGTTCCTTGTGTTAATTTAATGCCAGGAAACTTAGGATTATATTTTAGACAAGGTGTCATACTGTTGACAAAATCGTATGCAGGCTTGTCACAGAATCCTTCCGAGTAAGGATACTCGTCGGCAAGAAATCGTTCAATTTCAGAATCAGAGCTTTCGCTGACCACGATAGGGTCAGTGTTGGCAGAAGTTTTAGACTTGTTTCTCGCCATGCGAGAAATTAAGAGAGATTTTTTCTTGCCTTTGGCATTAACACCAGTTTTAGCTTTAGGCCGATTGGCTGTAGGCTTAGCAATCATAGCCACGGGCAAGCTCATAGGGGGATCAGGTAGCGGTTTGGGTAGCAAAACACTGTAGGGTATAGGGGCAGGCTTGCTCTCGGTCACCATAGGCTTATCGACCTGCGGAGGGTTTGACACTTCAAAGCCATTACGGCTAAGGAAATTGTCCCAAGAATCACGACGTAACCCCAGTTCATACACCATACACATTTTAATCAATCCTACATGGAAGAGGCTGGTATCGGCCTGACTGTGTTTGTAACGTTTGGCCATTTTGAACAGGCTTCGGTGTAGGTAATGAGGCATACTAAGTTCGAAACCCATAAAAACCATCAATAAACGAAGGTGAAACAGGAAAACAAACCCGTACCTGCCCTCGCAAGTAACAAATTGTTTGATTACCATTAGGAGATCATACCAACGCGGTTTTAGCATCTTCACAGGCAAGCCTCTGTCGCAAGAGTCCACTGTGCGAGACTGAAATAACAATGTCCATGGGACATTGTCAACCTTGTAGCTTTTCGACCATTTCTATCCAATGACAGGAAGACTAGTTGCCAAGCTGAGAAATTGTTCAGTGATTTCAAGCTAGACATCTCCAACTTTGGCTCGGTAGCCATCGAATGACAACGCAAATTGCCGAGTGACAGTGAGGTTATACCCATCAAATTTCCTTATGAACTGGAGCAACCCATATTTTTCCAAGTCGCTATACGCACCGTCAAACGTTAACAGTGCTTGACACCCGTTGGGCTCGGCCCTCACAACAGGAGCCATGGCTTCGGTGCATGGTAGGGTTTGAATCTGAACTATACGATGCACAGGGTTGAAAAACGATAGGGCTTAACAGCTTCAGCGCTCAACGAGGAAAGGATTAATTGCATGCGTGCGAAGGTGGTGGGATTACCACCGCCAAGTAAAGTATTAATGACTGAGTACAGTGGTGTTCCATCCATAATCAAAATCATTTAAACCATGAGTATCGGCCAACCACATAGGTGTACAACATATCAACGTGCCATCCATCCGGAGTAGAACCAACACCATATGTTGCCAAGTGTACAGTTCAAACGAACTCCAATACTAACCATTGATCGTGTCAATTAAACATTTCAAACCAATGTTAATCCAACCATGCCAATGATCGTTCAAACTAACAAATTATGCATCGATTCAACTTATAAAATTGAAATTCAAAGATTGATCGATACGCCTTTGTGAAAATCAAACCATTGTAATTTCATATCGAATCAAACTTATATGATTACCAAGTGTTTTGGTTCCGCATTCAACATGTTTATATTTCAAAGTTTTTAGAATAATGCAACCAAAATTCTCAAATAATCAATAAGCCAAGAACTCATAGCAATAAGGATCATAGCATATAAGACCAAAATTAATTACAACCCTTATAGAATCAAATGTGATCAATAAACTTTCATGCTTAATGGTTTATAAATCGACTTGAACGATCAAAGTGAAATGGACACAGTTTGAAAGAATTTTTTCAGTGATGTGATAAACCAATGATCAAGTGTGTTTCAGCAAAATCCATAAAAGACGATGACAGTCAAATAAACAAAATAGGTGTTTTCACACTTTCAGTTGTGAAAACTGAAGTGAGACCAACATTTCACTTGTCGCAAAAATGAATACGATGTCTTATTCCACAATGCGACGATGATTTGTCGTTAATGAGACAAGGGGTGTAGGCAGCTTCTTAGGGCAAATTAAAAAAATGAATTGGCTGCCAACAATGGCGACACGCTGGGCGAAGCAGTTATCTCTGTCATAAGAAATGAATTCAGATCAGGATAGCACAAAAAAATTCTACTTGAAAGAACAACCAGAAAATCGTACTACATCATCATCAACTATCTTTTCCAGCGAAGTTTTAAAAGATGCAAACCAATAACAGTCCTAAAGATTAGTAAGCCATGATTTTTATGATAAAATCTTCAATACTGTTGGCATGGCCACTGCTGCCAGCAGGCGTTCATAGCCTCGAAAGGGTTGCCATTTAACCCACTCGGACGTCTTTATCCTGTCAAGAATTTCTAGATTAGAATAAAGGACTTTTAAAAGAGGTTTCTTATAATTTTACAGATTTTCATTTACCCGACATTGCTTCGCTGCCAGCAGGCCTGTTCAATACCCCGGTGAAGTTGTCTTGGCGCCATGCTTGCATTGCCCCGCTGCCAGCGGACCTGTTCAGTATCCCGGCGGGTTTACAAACACTTCCCACAACTCTTATTAATATTTTTGTTTTTCTTTTATAGATAACTGAGCGGGGTGACGCTGAAAAATCTTGATATTTTCTCATATTTTTTTTTAGACCTCATCTGAAGATAAATAATGTCCTTATTCATCTCCAGAAATGTTTTATTTCTAAAACAACTTACTTTGACAGGGAGACATCCCTTTTTGAGTCATTCCTTTATGGAAAAGGGACAGCGTAAAAAGATAAAGATAACCATGACAAACTTCTCTTAGAGATTGAAATAGTAAACTTCTTTCAAACAACATTTTCCAATACCATTTTCAGAAATATAAATCACTGATGTTTGTACAATATTTCAGAAGTTATTTCAATGAAGAGATTTTTCTATGGTCTATGTCTGAATGGCTCAGTGTATAAGCATGCATATGTTTTAAAACACACAAAAACACACCAAACTGATCAATCAAATCAAAATCATAAAGGTAAAAATAAAAACAAAAAGAAATATTTACATAATATACAAGGATGGAAATCAGGCAAAGTATCTTTTCAGAACTTGGCCATTCACCGGGTAGGTGTCAAGTTGTCCTTCAAGATTCTGCAAACGAAAGGAACTAGGACCCAACTTTTCATCAATCAAGAATGGCCCAAGCCACAAATTTTGAAATTTAGTGTGTTCTCCCTTCCCTTCGTGTGACTTGTCCCACTTTAAGACGAGATCGTCTACTTCAAAATTTCTATCAGAAGCAGAATTAGAATCGAACCAGCTTTTAATCAATTGTTGATGTTGATCTAGTCTACGCTTGGCTTGAGTTCTTACTTCTTCTAACTTCATCAAAGCATTAATACGGCTTTCTAAAGGGGGACATTCTTCTTCTTGAACCTTTTGTGACAACTGGAGCGAAGGAAGAAGAACATGAGGACGTAGAATGGCCTCTCTGCCATAAACGAGGAAAAAAGGGGAATTACCTATAGTAGCTTTGGGTGTTACCCTATCAGCCCACAATGCATTCAGCAGTGCATTGTGCCAGTTCTTGTGATTTTCAGCCATGGTTCCCTTGATAATCTTGATCAAGTTCTTGTTTGTTGACTCTGCTAGGCTATTGCCCTGGGGGTAATAACTAGCAGAGTACTTCAGCTTTATTCCTTTTTCTAAGGCGAATTCACTCATTTCAAGAGAGGAAAAGTATGAAGCGTTATCAAAGACTAGACAATCAGGGATACCAAAATGGGTAATGATATGCGAGTTCAGAAAAGCGATCACCTGACTTGTGTTAACAGTTTTTAGCGTGGCGGCTTCAGACCATCGAGTAAAGTAATCAGTGGCTGTCACAATGTATTTGTGTTGTTGTGAGGATGGAGGGTTAATAGGACCAATGATATCAAGGCCCCATTGCTGGAAAGGAGAATCGACTGTAACGGGCTGCAAGGGGGAGGCAGGTTTTTGCAATCGCCCTGACGCTTTCTGACAAATGATACATTTTCGGTACAAGGCGTGGGCGTCTCTAAAAAGTGTTGGCCAGTAATAACTAGCTCTTAAAACTTTATGAGCAGTGGTGTCGCCACCGAAGTGACCACCAGCTTCTCCTACATGCAACTCAAGCAAAACTCTCTCTGCTTCGTCCTTTTCAAGACAACGCATTAGTATGCCATCAAAATTCTGACGAAACAGTATATCGTTAACTAGATGAAAGGAGGTAGACTTTAGTCTCAATGCTCTTCTCTTGGAAGGGTCAAGGTGATGGGGAGTTGTTCCATGTTGAAGACAGTGTCTAATATCGTCGTACCAAGGACTCACTAGGTTTTGTGTACAACAAATCATATTGTGATCATGTTGTTCTAGGATTGACGTATCACTATCTTCTTCTTGTTCAGTTTTCGAATCAACTACCAATTTACATAACCCTTGGCCTCTCACGATCTAAGCTGGGGTGATTTCTAAGTCAAACTCCTGCAAGGAGGTGACCCAGTTGGCTCTTTTTGCAATAACAAATTCCTAACGGCAGGGTAAGGGACAATGACCTTCGTTCTGGACTTCAAAAGATAAGATCAGAAATGCTTAACTGCCTTGAAGACAGCGTATTCTTGCTGATCGACTGCTGGGTAGTTAAGTTCAGCGCCTTTGAAAGCAGAGCTCATAAAGGTGATGGGTACTTCATTGTTCTCGGCGTTCTTCTGAGTTAGAACTACGGCATAGGAACGATCAGAGGCAAAAGTATATAGTGTAAAGTCTTGAGAGAAATCAGGGCTCATGAGAGACGGAGCATCAATTATAGCCTTCTTTATATCATTAAAAGCTTGGTTTTCAGTGGGTCCCCAGTGATATTGGGTGTCCTTCTTAATCAGGTTCTAGAGAGGCCTGACCATTTCAGAGAAACTGGGGACAAACCTTCTCACGAAATTAATCTGGCGAAGGAAGGACTGCATGGATTTCTTGGAGGTAGGTGGAGGAAGTTTGGAAATAACTTGTGTCCTCTCGGGGTCAATAATCATTCCATCGCTAGACACAATGAATCCTAGTAGCTTACCTTGTTCTACTGCAAAGATAGACTTCTTGGGGTTCAAGGAGATGCCGAATTTACGACATCGTAGCAGAATGGCTCGTAGGTGGGCTAGATGATCGTTTTTGTTTTTAGAATAAATGGTCACATCATCTAGGTAGACTACCACGGAGTGATTGATCAAGCCTCGGAAATCAATGTCCATTGCTCTCTGAAAGGTAGCACCGGCATTAATCAATCCAAAGGGCATTTTGTGATAAGCATAAGTGCCCCATGGGGTACGGAAGGTAGTTTTTAATTGGTCTGACGGAGACATTAAGACTTGGTTATATCCAGAGAAACCATCTAGTAAAGATAGCCTCTCGGAACCAGATACTTGTTGAAGTATCTGTTCCATGGGAGGTACAGGATAATTATCTTTATCAGACGCTTTGTTTAGGTTTCGGAAATCGACACAAAGTCGAATTTCCCCGTTTTTCTTCCGCACTGGGACGAGATTGGATACCCATTGAGTGTGTCTGATAGGAAAAATCATTTTAGCACTAAGGAGTTTATTCAATTCTTTTTGTACGGTCGGTTCTAGTTTCGGATGCATTTTCCTCAGTTTATGTTGGAAAGGTAAGGTTTGGGGCTTCATTGGGATAACATGTTGTATAATATTAGGATCGAATGTCTTAAGATCTTCGTAATTCCAAGCAAAGACATCCTTAAATTATTTAAATAATTTGACAAAAGCAGCTTTTTCTTGCTTAGAACATCCCAAGCCTAAGTTGATACACTGAGGGTTTTCACTAGTTCCTAAATTGACTTTTTCATAAGACAATGAGGAACTGTTGGTTTTACAATTGACCGTCTTTTTAAATTTATCTTCAAAATCATAAAACTTTTCTAGTCTAGCAACAGATTTGGGTAAGGAATTTACCATGTCCGATAGAGCTTCAGAATATTTCGGATTAGGTATTACCGTAAAGTCATGCAAGTTGTCATCATGCGTTTGTTCATCTATCAAAGCTCCTTGGAAGGTTTCCTCCATGTGCAGAAAGTTAATGATCTGCTGATCATCATCAAATACTCTCTAGTTCGTGATGTTGTCAGGAACAGATGGTCGAAACAATAGCTCAACAGAGAATGCGTTTGGAGATAAGCCTTCTGTAGGAAGAAGTTTAGAGGCAACATTAGCGAGTAGATCTGCTTCAGTATTATTTGATGTAGGAATGGAATTTATATTAAAAGCAGAAAATTTGTTTATTAAACTCCATACCTCAGACTGATAACATTTGAGATGCGGGGTAAGACAATGTATAGAATTTCTCACCTATCTGACCACTATCTCTGAGTCGCCGAATACAACTAGATTTTGAATGTGCATGTCTAAGGCTTTTCTGAGACCTTGTAATAAAGCCTCATATTCTGCAACATTGTTAGTACATTCAAATTCTAATCTACAAGCCAATAATTTTTTATTACCTGCCGGATCAATGATGATGCAGCCTGCACCAACTCCTTCTTTAGACTTGGAACCATCGAAGTATAGAGACCAGATTTGATTCTTATCGGGCTCACAGGACTGTTGGATAGAAGCTGTTGGTTGCGTATATGCTTTGATCTCGGATTGTTGTTGTGGATTGTTGATAGGTGAAACTTCAGCCATGAAATTTCCGAAGTAGGTGTCCATTCCTTGGACTTCAGGTGAATCAGCCGGAGGTGTATATGGTTCATTGGGCTCATTCAATTCTGTCACCGTGAACTTGAGGCAACGCTCACGATTCACTCTGATCTTGTTGGGCTTGCCGTTTTCTGGAAGCCATAAGTGAGACCAATCTGTTGCGAAGTAACCATGAAGCTGCTCCGACCAGTCCCTTCTCAAAAACATACCATACACTTCTGGAATATCAACCACAATTATATCGATAACTTGATGAACCTTTGGGTTAGACGATAATCTAATCAACACATTTTTCAGTTCGCCTATAACTTTAACATATGTTCTATCAAGTTGTATGATTTTCAAAGAAGATGGTTCTACTTCAGCATTAATCTTTTGGCAGACTGACCAAGGCATCACATTTGATGATGCTCCCGAGTCAACCATACAGTTATGCACATTTCTGTTGAAGATTTCGAAAGTTAAAAGAAAAGGAGGTACATTCTTGCGAGTGTTTAAAGATGTAGCTTGGGGTTTCTTACTCGCATTTTCTAAGACTACCTTATCTGAATTATTTGCACTATTTACATTGTTATTTACATTATTTACATTTGGTACAGGAAGGATTCCTTTATCTTGAGGATCAGGATTGTTTTTTGTGGAAGTCTTCTGCGGAACTTTGCTTTGCACAACCTTGTTACCGTTTGAATTACCATTCTTGCCATTATCTAGAATATTTTGCAACATCTTTTGTAACAAAAATGGAAATTTCAACAACTCATAAATAGAAATGTTAGCCCGTAATTTCTTAAGATCTTCAACAACATCATAATCTATTTTAGGGCTAGCATTATTCTGCTTAATTTCTGTTGATTTTGATGGCTTTGGAGGTATAGTTGTGGTGTTATCGGCAGGAGGTCTGTTTGCGGTCTTGCTCCTAGTATTGTAAGGGTGCACACTCTCAAAGTTAGCTTGGAAGATACTATCGGAGAGGTGACCAAAGATATTTGGAGAAGACTCTTCTTTTTGGGTTGTTTCCTGCTTGACTTCCTCTTGAGGAATTTCAGGAGGGATCAAGTCATCTTGGGATCCTAGAATTGTCTGAAGAGCGTATTGCAAACTTTCTAGGTTCAAGCCTTCGGGGTTTGGATTAGGCCGACTGGTTGGAAAGGGTTTTCGGAAAGGAGGCTTGTAGGGTCCTTTACTCGAAGAGGCTTCCTCAGTTGACCTTTTTAAATCTACGACTTCATTAAATAACTTTTGTACAACTTTAGTTAAATTTTCCAAATCAGAGTTTTCGGGTTGTATTTTGTTTTGTGTAGGCCTGGGAAGAATTTCAATCTTCTTCTTGGAAGAAGAAACGGTCTCAGTCTCGTTGCTAGAGGAGTCCTTAAGGCTAAGTATATCTTTTTCAATTTGGGTAGCCTCTTCAAAAGCTTCTAACAACGTTGCCCTTTTGGATCTTTTCACCCAAATAGCTATACTTTGATGTAGAGCTTTAGTGTAGTAAGCTATTACAAGGATTTATGCAGGCATAGAGTCTGCAGGGATTCTATTCTTAAGTGTTAAAAATCTTTGATTAAAATCTTTAACTTTTTCTTTAGCATTCATTTTTAAATTTGAAAGATCCATGACTAAGACTTCCGGAGGTTTGCCATCTCCGAATTTTTCCAAAAAATTTGACTCAAACTTTTCCCAAGACACTATGGTGTGAGGCTACTGTGCAAAGTACCAAGTGGATGCATTACCCTCAAAGGTGTAAGGGAACAACCTACAGACAACATCTTCATGTTCAACGCTCCGGAGTCTGATGGCTAACATAAATTTTTTGATATGATCTTCTGCTATCTGTTTTGAATCGGGATCAAACTTAGGAAGCCATTTCTCCAAGTGCTTAGGCAAAGGGTGTTGGGCACCAGGTACCGCTATGGCATCCTGGTCCAACCATGGTCTAGCAGGGTTGTTCTGATTTGCCATTGGGGAATTGGGTGTAGAAGGACGTGAAGGTGGTTTACCTTCGTTAGAAGAGGAATCTCCTCTAGAAGAAGAAGGATATGAGGGACGAGGTGAAGGAGGAGGTGAAGGAGGTATCCCAGATCCTCCTGCAGCAGGATTTGTGTTTGGATCTGAAGGATTCACAGTAGGGTCTATATCACCTAGTTGTTCTCTAACTTCTGAGAATTCTAAAGGTTGACCCCACGGGCGATGTGGTTGCCTGAGACTAGCAAAGGCTTTGTGCGATTTAATAAGAGATTGTCTAAAAATTTCTTGAATATCACCGCCTGTAGGATTAGGGGTTGCTGGCTCAACTGTGATCTGAGGATCTTCGGTTGAAGTAGTTGCTATTTGAGGGGGGATATTATCTTGTGAACGACTTCTAGTCACTATGGGTGTGCGATTAGGTGGGGGAGGAGTCTTGTGACCACCTCGTGCCATTAATTAAGTTCAGGACCTCCTTCTAGCGCCATTTGTTGACAGGCGAAATCGACCGTCCGTCAACTGGGAGAGTGGAACCGGTCCGGGGTTGTCTAAATAACCCAAGCCATTTGGAATGGACCACCCTGACGAGTTTAATGGCTCCGTTGGCCGCTCTAAGGTCTTCTATGAAAACCAAAGAGAACTGATCTGAGCTAAGTAATCTAACTAAACTAAATAAAGAAAACTAACTATAACTAAATACAAGAAACTAACTATAATAAAGGAAACTAGAAACTAATAAAACAAAGAAAGAAGCTAACTTCACTAATCTAACTATAAATTACTAACTATTATATATATACAAGATACTAATTATGATTATAA
>ML782647.1:830863-896823 GCA_009831015.1 Picea engelmannii
ATTAAATAAGACCCACTATGGTAGTTAGATATAATAAATGTAAGAGGACTTCTTAGAACGTTCTACTTCTAGAAGATTCCTCCTCTAGAATGTTCTTAGGAGATGATAGCACTATATAAAGGGGTTCAAGCAATGTAATGAGACATGAAGAGAAGTATTGTATTTGGAGCGGTAGCTCAGTAGGAGGATGCCCCCTCGAAGAGGCAAGTGAACAGGAGAGGATCCCTTCCATAATAGGATCCATTGTATGGTGTTTCCCTACCTCAAGGGTTTGGTAATAATAAAATGTGGTTTCTTATATCTTGCTTATGGATCTATTGTGTATTCAGTAATTGTGTTGATTATATCTTCAGATATGGTATTGGTATTTAACAATCACAAATATGAGTGACACGTTGCAACTACTAGGCTCATGACACATCATCAAGTGATGTAAGTAAGTGACGTCACTCCAAGAGTTTTACTTTGGAAGCTTTACCACTAGAAAATGACAAAATCTCTGAAGTCCCAAATGTTGAACTCCCGAAGTGGACACGAGACATCCGATATGAAATATCACTTTGAGAGCATTCTCATCTGTCAATCTACTCTAGTGGAAGGATAGCGTAAGTTGAAATCTCCAAATTCTAGAGATGCGAAAGTATCATGACTGTTGATCCGAAAGGGACACGCGTCGGTGGATTGTCAGCTCTAGGAAAAAGCAAAGGAAGGTTGAAAGGTTAGAAAGTTGAGATTTCTGAACCTCGAATACCCAAAGGGATTATGATTGTTGATTCGAGAAGACCACACGTCGTTAGATCATGGACTCTGGGTGAAATTCTCCAAGAGCAAGGGGAGTTTGAGAATTGAGACTCCTAAAGCCCGAAAGGAGAAATTGATCTCGTCCATTGGTTTGGAGGGCCACATGTCACTTGGTTGTTGAGACTAAGGATCACGCGTGGATGAAGGAAAGAAGGTAGGATAAGTCAATGGATCGGAGTTGTTGATCGAGGAGAACCATCAAGATCATGAGATTGACGGTCCCATCACATTGTGGGGCCAAAACGTGCTCGAGTCTTAATTTTTCGTAAGTGGGCCACAATCGAAACCACAGTTTTGGAGAAAGGATGCATGGAGGCTCGTAGTTAATTGCGGGGTGAAAAGTGGGTTTCCCTAAAACCACATATGGATGCGCCCGCAATCGCATGGCCACGTGAATTTCATAGCATAAGGTCATATCTTGAAATAGGGAGCTAGTGCTCGCTAGACCAAGTACGTGAAGCACCTTTTGAATAGGCATTTGGTCACCGTCGATGGTCACATGAAAGGAAGGGGCTTAGCAAGAAAAGATAGTGCCTGCTGCAAATTTTTTCTCAGGAAGAGAAAAGGCACCAAAGGAATGAGCGCGCATAAGTTCTCTCTGTAACTGCTGGAAAGGACTGATTGTAACTGCCAGAAACATAGTGATTGTATATGCCATAGAATTCGACGAGCTTGAGTGTGATTGCCATAGGAGCTAAAGAGTCTCAACGTAACTTCTAGTGAATTGAAGATTCATCATTTAGACAATTGACAGATGGAAATGTGTCAAATATTGTAACTGCCAAAGAAGCTGAAGAATCTCAGGATAACGACCACTGATGAAGAATAGACTCAGGATGATTGCTAGAGAGGATGAAGAGTTGAGAAGAGGACTTGGCAGAGGACCTAGAATGATAAATATGAACAGAACAGAGAAGAGATGGTTGCTTCTATTGAGATTTATTCATGCAAGTAGAAGCATGTTGTGTGCAAGAGCTAAAACACACAGAAGAGGCGCAGCACATTGAATGGAAATAATACAAAGATCATAAAGCACAGAAGAAAGAGATAGAGCATACATGTTTATCTAAGAGAGGAAGAGAAAGTTGAGGAGCCCATTCAAAGACAGAGCAGAAGAACATAAACCTCAAGGAGATGTGAGCAGGAAGACACTGATGCAAGCAGAGCAGAGGAGTGCAACAGAACAGTGATGAGACTGGTAAGCCTTTTGAAAAACATTGTATCACTGTAATAAGTTTCAGGAACAAATTTTATATATTCAAGGTGGTAGGGAGGTTCTAGGGACGACAATTGTCCTCAGAGTTTCAAGTGGGTGTTTGAACATAGGGATTTGTAGCTTCCATCTGGTTGGAGCCAGAAAAACCAGGGTGGTAGGGTGGTGCAAGGGAGAACTAGTGTTCTCTGTTATATAGGTTGGTGCATGTGTAACTGGAAGTTGGTGCTTCCATCCAGTTGGTGCTGGAATACTCAGGGATTTGGTGCTTCCTTCTAGTGGGTGCTAGAGAAACCAGGGAGTTGTTGCTTCCTTATAGTGGGTGCTAGAGAAACCAGAGAGTTGGTGCTCTCAACAAGTTTCAACATGTAAAATAGAGGTGGTATCCTCACAATGATTCAGTTATCATAAGAATGATAATGTACAGAAATAAAAGATTACTTATCATATCAAGAAGAAGAGGTTTTCCCCTTTATGGTTTTCCTCATGAAATATCTGCCTCTATATATTTCATGTGTGTGTGATTGATGTTAAATACTCTATAGCTTACTTCCTTGCATTATTGTGATTGTCATTGACTGTTCTGTAAACAATTTTAAAATGGGCATAATTGTTTAAGCACAGTAACAACTGATTCACCCCCCCTCTCAGTTGTCCAACAAAAGGATGGGACCAATTTCATATTTCCTTTCTTTGTGGAAACCCCTAGACTGTATGCATGATGTTTTTCATGTTTCTAGTTTACATCATTACATTTTAGATCCATCTCATGTACTAGACCTAAGTAACTTGTAGGTCACAAACAAGGGGGCATTGAAGGCCATGCAGGTTACAATAATGAAATTGATGACTTTGGTGTTGTTTGGTGGACCAAGTAAAGGTCCAATGGGATAGTTATAGTCCCAATATTTCCACTTGGGAAGATATAAACAATATCCATCATGAATTTTCCCATATTTTTGAATAACTTCAAGATGAAGTTTTCAAAAGAGGGGGTTGTATGTAATGCCCCTCTTTGACTAGGCTTGTTATTATTACTTAACATCTTATTATTTGAGGGTGTTCTAGATATATAGATGACACACATTTTGTTGACACACTTGGAATAGATATATGTTTGAAAATATTTTGGGTTGTTTAATCATTTATTAATTTCCGATGTGATGATTATGTATTGTTACGAGGGAAAAAATATCTATGGCCAGGGTAAACCACAACAGATAGGTATGACTACATAAATCTACTCAATTCCAACATATTCTATATAAACCAATGTGCAAGTGAGATAAGAAATAATCCTACCTCGTTCCAATGTTTGATGATGTTCCACTATTGGGTACTTTGACCCAAAGCTTTGTGCCTTCAACGAGTTCTCAACAAACAAGCAGAGAAAGTATATAGTGATAATGTAAAGGGGTTAGCACATTAGATAGAAAAATTTATTAATAAACATTACAAACATGCCCATGGATAATAATCACATATTTTCACGATACCAACTGGATGGGAAATGAGTATTTCTATTAATAAATGATTAGCAGAAGCGAAAAAATTATAGACTTGTTGGGCCCCAACAACTTCCCCTAAATTTTTACAAAATTTAAAGGGCCCCCATTGGAATCTTGATAATTATAATGAGCTATATAATCAAACTTTTCAAATAGTTCCATACCTTGGCTTTCTTTGAGACAAACTTAAGAAATTCACTGTAGTATGAGACATTCATTACAAGAGTATATGTCAAAATTTAGAAACGAGCATAAAAATCTCAATTTAAACAAAAACATTAATTTTTATCAACTATTTACTTTCGTTTAAATTATGATTGTGTGTTCTTTCTTTTGCTCATTAGCAAGTTTGACTATTTCGAATAATGTGTTCAATACTTCATCAAGTAATATCTTGGTTGGTTTCTCATTTTAATAAAATCATTTGGTGATATGAATTAATTAAATTATTTTTTCATTTTGCATCTCATAATAATAATAATAATAATAATAATAATAAAAAGAATTATCTATCATTTGTTTTCTTTTGTAGAAAACCAAAATTAATATTTTTCTCTTCTCCATTAACTTGAAGTTTCTATAATTTTAAGATCATATTTGAAAGGAAATTATAAACAATGTTTGTTTAGAACTTATAGTTAGTTTAAATTCATTTTTTATTTTATTGTTCTAGATTTTGTTTTATTCACAATTTTTAGGTTATTAATTTAGGTTTCTTTTGTTTCACAGGTTTCTATTATCAATTATTTGGTATAGATCTGATCATGTCTTGATTTTATTATCCAAATACGTTCAAGATGATTGATCCAAAAATAATATTGGATTGCTACAAATAATTTTATGAGCAACAATAGATAAAATTTGGAAATGCGTCAAGATCAGAAAGACGATTTTGCAGGAGTGATTGTAGCCAAACCATGAGGAATTTGAAGAAATGGCTGAAAACTCATTTCCCAAATGGACCTGTTTACGTTCAGTGAAGAAATGTTCCCCAAAAAATCCATGATTTGAGAGATATTTGTGTCTCTTTACGAGTCAAATTTTAGGTGGCAGAAATTATTAGTGACGCCTAGACTGTTCATTCATTGTATAAATATATGAGTAAGTTCATAGCCAAGGGAGGAAATTGAGAGGAGGATTTTTATCCTTTGTCTTTTGTATATTATTGATTTTGTAAACTTTTCTTCTTTTCAAATGGATTAACGGATGGTTGGAATCTTTGGGAGAATGGATGAGTATTTTCAAAGAAGAATATGGATTTTCAGGATGCTTAATGGCTTTTGTCCTGTGAGTAAAATGGTTTTATTTTCATTATAATATCTTCATATTCTTTGAATAATTGATTATGCATTGATTTAAATTAGCTTTATTCTTTTTTATCAATACATGGTTAATTGCTATCATTTATGTATTAATTTTTTTCTATCTTTAAGAGTATTATCCCAAAAGAATCTTCCAGGACTACAGTATGGGCATGTGATTTTGAGAAAGAATATGGGAAAGCAATTCATCTTTGGCTTTAGACCTGTGTGATGCTTATTCCATTTCATTATTTCATTACTATTGTATTATGAGAATATTATTATGGTTTATTTTAGCTTTAGCTTATCATCATATGGTGTTTTCATACTGTTAAATGTTATATGTTGTCCATAATTTCTTATTCCATTTTTTATGTGTGATTGATCTATCATTTGATCATTTTTTAATTTATTCTTAATGTTAAATGTTGGATAACATCAATATTCAAATATAAGTTTTCTCTAATTCTTAAATATTGATCATCCTAAGATCACAAGATTTTTAATTAGATGTTTTTCTGTTATTAATTTACTCCAATATCAAATACTTCTTTGAATGTATTCTGGAAGTGCTAGTATTGTTCTATTATAGGTTTCCCTTAGCAACAGTACATGCAGGAGTTCATACAACATAGGAATCTAAACTCAGTTGACTGAACAATTAGAGGTTAGTAGATGCATTCTTTTCTTTTATTTAGAGTTGTTTATGAATAAAATAATGATTACATTAATTAGCTTTGACTATTTTTGTGTCAGTGTTTCAATCGTATTCATTTAGTATTTATTTGTTTAATATCTTTAAAAAAAAACAAAAAGAAGTGTTGTTCATATTTGATTCAAAAACCTTATCAAACAATCATTTTCACAAGATTTCATGCAAACCTTGTAACCTGTATATAGATTGTTTATATTCACATTTCTTTTTAATAAACATTAGTTAGTAATATATCATTTGTTAGAATCATAGATTTCAGGTTAGTTTCATTTCTTTTAATATTTTTAGGACTTTAGTTGGCTAATGGAGCCATTAAACCTGTTAGAATAGGTTACACCAAATGTCTTGGGTTATTTAGACAACCCCGGACCAGATCTATTCTTCCAGTTGACAGCATGTGAAATTTTCCCGTCAACAAGACTTCTATTTTGGAACGGTTCAAAATCAAGAAACCAAGTTCCTTTCAACTAGGCCTCCACCACTTCAATCCTCCACCAAAGGCAAGCTCATAGAAAAGAGACAATGAGGTTCTCTCAACAATAGGGATAGATATTGGGGGTTGAACATTGTGTTCAGACTTGAGGGCCAAAGGGATGCAAACTCAATATGAAGTGATTTCTCCAGAGTAACTTTTCTCTCAAAGTTGAATGCTTTATCCTCTTTTCCATAGATCGGAATTGTGTTCTTATAGCCTTCAAAATGCAACTGAAGGGCTGAGTCAGAACGTTTCCCGTATATGGAAGGTCAAGGATCGGAGATCTCCTGTCGTGACATGGAAACCCGACTTATTTTTTGTATTTTCTGGCACAAATCCCGATGTACACGAGTTGTAGTGGAGCAAACTACGTATACACATGTTGTATAGTAGAGAGGGCGTGCATATGTGGAAAAATATGTATTTTTATCTCTGGATTCATCAAAAATGGATGACAAGACTGCATAGGGAAATGGAAAAAGGCCCTCTATGCAAGATAGCAATGGTGAGACAAATCTTTCTATAACATATATAAATCATGAACATGTTGAAAACTGCTTAATGTTATTGAATACTAAGTTTGGATGAGAGACTTATGATTTATTTGGGTATATATATGTGTGTGTGTGTGTGTATGTGTGTGTGTGTGTGTGTGTGTGTGACTTGTATTGTTGAATTGATGTATTTTCAGAAGCTATTGATGACTCGTCGAGTGTGATAGGGAGAATTGTATGTATGTGGACTCTGAGTGGGTCAAGTTATATAGACCCAAACTAGGGTTAGGATACTATTTCTCAATTTAAATAAATGTTGTAAACATGTTAATATCATTTATATGTATTTGGATAATTTTATTTAGTGTGTCTCTATATTTGTGCAGAGATGAGGATGAGTATTCCAATTAAGTTTACAAAAGGGTAAGCATTGTATGGAGGGGGTGTGGCATTTGTGTGATTGGGAAAGTAGTAGCATCCTTATTTCCTACCTATTACAAACTCCCTTCATGTAATGAGTTGAATATGGTACTTCAACCAGGAGGTTACAAATTGTTATGAGGGAAGTCCATAAGTAGTCGCTCATGAGTTATACCTAAGTGGAATACAGTGAGGAAAATTAGTCCTTATTCCTTAGTAACCATAAGTCTCTGACCATTAGTAAAAAATATGGAGTTAAGATGGGACTTTCCTATGTTACATTGGATTTTCACCACCATGAAAATGTGTGTACCTGGAAGGGTTGAGTGAACTCAGCCTCACCCATAGTATTGGTTATATTGAACGACATTCACTATTTTAAGATCAAGTATACTTTTTGTGCATAACATCTAGAATGATATTTTAAATAATAGGAGTGCACTCATAAAAAGAATTAATCATATATAAATAATTATATTTATTTAATTATAACATATATTATTAGGTTGATTTTATTACGCAAGTTTGAAATGGAAATTAAACTATTAGAGGCATGCATTAGTAGAAATTATTCATCTCCTATTTTAGAGGTTTTTATTATTTAAAAAGTGAATTATCATGTGTATAGAACAAAAGTGTTATAAACGGTAAGAGGGAACATGATTGAGTAAAAATAGGAAAGATAGTTGGGAGATGGGAGAATAATATGAATTTAATTTAATTAGGAATTAAAATTATGCATGGAAGAGACATGTGGCTAGGTGAATATTAGGCATATTGTTGAATCAATAATTGGGAATTTTGTAGAAGGAATATGACATTTTTCACAAGTATTGTAAGAAGAGAGAGAGGGTGACCATGGAGGACACCTTGTGATCCTTGATGTTGGATGGTTTTTTTAATGCTAAAAATAATTCATAGTGAATTGGTGGGGAGTTTGGTTTTTATTGTGAAAACTCTGATGAGGTATTATTTAGGAGTGGGGACTCTGTAGCTCATTGGTAGTTTCACAATCTATGGTGAACAAGGAAATTCATTTCACTATTTCTATCTTGTACACACCTTCATACAACCCTTTCATATTGAGGGTTCCAATGGAAGAAGAGTACCTTTAAGATATGTTAGGGAGATCAACCAATAATCTTTCATATAATGGCAAGCTAAAAATTGGAGTTGAAACTTGGAGCACTTTTTGGAACAATCTTGGAGTTGAACACTCAAGAGAACAATCATCTACAACCATCTAAGTAAGAGGTATGATTATGGAAATAACATTATTTTTTGTGTAATTAGTTGTACACATGTTTTCTTTGGAAATTAGGTTTTGGGAAAATTATAATTTATCTTATTGCATTATATTATTATTATTATTAAGTGATCCAAGTGGATACTGGTGGCCACCCACTTGTTCCAATGATTCAGAATGATTCCACATCTTGGCAATTTTTCTACAATTTTTCGAGTCCCAAACTTTTGGGGCCGTTTTGAAACCCTAAATGACAATGTTTTGGCATGACAATGCCTATCATGTAGATAAAGGCAGATACTAGGTTGTTTGGAATGTGTACTTATCAGCTAGACCTTTTCGATCAGATACTAAGCACCCGAAATAGAGATCACATGAAAACGTTATGCCCCCCCGGGAAGTTGACGTATCAACTAACCTCATTGGGGTCCATAAACCTTTTGTTGGTTCATCTTATGGGGTCAGGGTTTTTGATGTTTATGGTTTTCTCATTGATTTTTTATGTTAAAATGCCTTTTTGTCCTCTTCATAATGAGCTTCTTGCAAATGAGCATAGCTGACAAATCTCTCTCTTTAGGGATAAGATACCACCATTCTAGATAGCGTGTGTGCTTTGCATTTTATAGTCTTATATATCCCAAATAATCATTAATATAATATGATTATAATTGTATTATTGTATCATACACATGTCACACCCCCCTCCATACAATGCTTACCCTTCTGTAAACTTAAGTGGAAATACTCATCCATGTCTTTGCAAACATCTAGAGAGACACCAAATAGAATTATCCAAATAAATATAAATCATATTAACATGTTTACAAAATTTATTTAAATCGATACATAGTCTCCTAACCCTAGTTTGTGTCTATATAACTTGACTCACTTAGAGTACACATACATACAGTTCTCCCTATCACACTTGACGAGTCATCAATAGCTTCTAAAAATACATCAATTCAACAATATATATATATATATATATATATATATATATATATATATATATATATATATATCACTAAATAAATCATAAGTCTCTGCATCCAAACTTAGTATTCAATAGCATTAGGTAGTTTTCAACATTTTCATGATTTATACATAATCATCACAACATACATTAATAAAATATTAAGCAATCCAAAAGAGTTTCAAACATAAATATATTCCAAGTGTGTCAACAAAAATCGTGTCATCTATATAGCTAGAACACCCTCAATTAATAAGATTTTAAGTAATAATAAAAATCTTAGTCAAAGAGGGGAATTAAATAGACCCCCTCTTTTGAAAACTTCATCCTAAATTTATTCAAAAACACGGGAAAATTCAAGATATATCTTGTTTGTGTCTTCCCAAGTGGAAAAATGGGGACTATAGCTATCCCATTGGACCTTTACTAGATTTTATAGAGAGTTAGGTATTGAATTGGTTGAACGTGGGGAAGAAATTCGTTGTTGGCTCAAGCAACCTCCCATGGCAGAAGAAAAGAGAGACGATGGAGCAAGAGATCCTATAAAACTATTGCTTCAGGAATCCGTTGCGTGACATAGGAATGAGGTGATGGATAATTTCACCCAGATCCTTCAACGAATGGAAACAACAATAGAGGCACATTCAACCATCAGTCACTTTGGAGGTGCGATGCCATTTAAGGTACAAGTTAACCTTTATATTCCTTTATTTGAAGGTGAGATAGACATTGATGCTTTAGAAAAATTGTTAATACTGTTAGAGGGTTATTTATGTGTCCAAAATTTTTCCAATAGTGAAAAAATCACCTTCACACTCTTTAAATCCCATCCCCATGTCAGATATTGGTGGGAGACTTACTGTGAGAAACATGTTGGAGATGAGTCTACAATTTTTGGGCCAAGACCCACTTGGGAAGATTTTTCTTATTCCCTCAAGGAGCAATACTAACATGTTGTAAATTATGATGATTAATACATGAGATGGAAAAATATACCTCATGAGAGAGACCAAACAGTGTCGGAGCACACCAACATCTTCCATACCTTGCACAAAATGTTGGGTATGAAAGACTACAAGCAAAACCTTGTTCTAAAGTACCACATTGGCCTACATAGGTACATCAAAACATATATGGAGTTTTTGTACATCTCCTTATGGGTATCTACTTATCGATATGCCACCAAGATCGAGTACAACCATTGTGGTGAATTCCCCTTGAAGATAGGTGAAATCCCCCTTGGATCAGGTTTCCTTAGATCCAAGGCAGAAGGAAAAAAAATGGACACTAACTTCCCCTTAAGAATAATTTATATGTTCATTAATGAAATCAGAAGAGAGAGAGAAATAGGAAAATTTAAATGGCTTGCCTCTTTCTTGTAGGTTGTCCTCATTGCTCTAATTATTGAACTTGATATCCAAGCTTCGATTATGGAAGTATCCCTCTTGCAAGAGATGAGAAAATTCCCTTCTATTATTATATATCATTAGACGAAAGTATATTATCTATGCTGGAATTAAACAAGAAAAAGATAAACATTCATTAAATGAACAATTTAGACATTAAGAGAAATAGGCCAAGTTACATATTAATAATGGAAAACATGGAAAAACTTACAACTTTGTAATGTTGTGCTAGCATTCCTCTGAGCTCTCCTTTTTCCATCCCCTTTGTGCCACAAGACGATATTTATGATGATATGAACTATTATCTTCCCCCTTTTTACCTTGGAATGCACTCATTATATAGGAGTTGGAGGCTTAACCACCATGGAGAAGATCACTTACTAGATCCACTAAATTGGGATCTTCGATATTTTTAAGGAGAATATATCTCTCAAGGATTTTAGGGAGAAAATATCTCTCAAATATTTGAGGGAGGAAATATCTCTCAAGATCCATCAAATTAGGATATTGGTTTGAGAAAATATCTCAACCATCCATGAGACTCTCAAATTATCCTTGAGAGTAGGAAACTAGATGTGAGGTGGATTCTCACACAAAATTAATTTCCTTTTTTCAATAAAAATGAATAATTCATGTGCACATAGTATTTTTTTTACCTTCATATGATCAATTTCTTCCCCAACATGTTTAGGGATCATGACAAACACTCCCTCACTTAAGTGTGACAAATCCACACTTAGTAGAGTTGGAATTTGGTGTGCAACAACAACATTGATGAATGTCACTCCAAAAAATCATTGTTGGTTGAGACAAAAGACTTAGAGTCAAATTCCAACTCATACTTGGATTCATAAAAAAATAAAGGAAAACAAATCATTAAAACACAACCCATTGTCACTATCTCTACCAAAAAAGTCCAACCAGAGGAGCCTGAAGAAGGGGAGAACCTATTCCACTCACATATGTGGTTGAAGGGGGCCCCACTCCATTTAATTGTTGATAGAAGTAGATAATAAAGAGCAATATAAAAAATTTCTTCAAGAAATTGAACCTAACAATGACACACCACCCTCGACCATACACCATTGGTTGGCTTAGTTAGGGACAATACATCTGTGTCAACCAATAATTCAGCATGCACTATGGCATAAAACCCTTCAAAGACGAGGTATTGTGTGATTTTTTCACCCTTAAAGTTTGCGATTTTCTTTTAGGACAAACATATATGTAAAAGTGTCATTTTTTTTATGAATCTAGGCCCAATAGTGTCATTCTTACTTTGGGAGTTCAACTCTATAGGGTATCAGAGGCAGTCCCAATTATTGCAGTCGCTTTGATATCTGAGAAGAAGTGCATAAAGGTGGTCTCTTAGACCAATAGATATTTCCTCTTTATGGTCTGGTCAAAAGGTGAACAAAAGGTCATTTCAACTGTCAAAACCTTTGCATGAGGTATTTGTACACAACAACAACAGGTGGGAAAGATAGTAGAACAACACAAAGACATATTTTCTTCACATATTGAGTTTCCTTTGCACTGTAAAGTAAAGCACTCAATTGTTTTGACACCTCAATATCCTTTTTCCTACCGACCCTGTTGATGTTCATTCTTTTATGTAGAATGAAGACATCAAATGTTAGATCCAAGAGATAATCCTGAAGGGCCACTTCAGACCAATATCCTCACATTTTGGGAGCCCAATTGTTCTCATACAGAATAAAGGAAAGAGATGGTGACTTTGTATCGATTACAGAGCCCTAAACAATATCATAGCCAAGAACTGGTACCTAATCTCTCAGATTGATGATCTTCTAGATCAACTCAAGGGAGCCAAATTTTTCAATAATATTAATTTGAATTCAAGCTACCACCAGGTGTTGATTGAACAAAATGATGTATGGAAGACAACCTTCAAGTCTAAAGAATGTCTCTTTGAGTAGCTAGACATTCCTTTTGGATTGAATAATTCCTTGACCATATTCATGTAGATTATGTATGATATATTGTGGTCATTCAAAAAATCCTTTGTATTTGTATATCTAGATGACATCCTCATATTTAAAAAAAACTAGGAGGAACATTTAAATCACATTCAGCAGGTCTTGGGAACCCTGCGAAAGAACAATTTATACACCAATTTGGAGAAGTGTTCCTTCAACATGCAGAGAATCCAATATCTGGAATACATCATGCATGAGAAAGGTGTGCAAGTGGATGCAGCCAAGATCCATGTCACCCACGATTGGCCATCCCTGAAGACATTGACCGGGCTCTGTAGCTTCTTGGGATTCACTAACTTCTACCGCAAGTTTTTGTTGGGGTTATCGCATATTGCTTGATACCTAAGCTAGGTGACCAAGGGTGGATCCAAGGCAAATTTTGTTTGGGCCACATCAAAATAGAAATCATTCAAGGATTTTAAATTGCACCTCTACTCAACACTAGTTCTTATTCTTCTAGACTTGCAATAGCCATTTGATATTGAGACATATTCTTTAGATTTTTTTAACGATGGAGTCCTCACTCAACATGGGAATCCAGTGGCATATCACACTAAAAAAATATCTGATGATGTTTGCAGATACCCCACCTACTACAAAGAGATTTAATCCATTGTCCATACATGTCGACAGTGGAAGCATTACATTTTGGTAAAGGAAACGATCATCCAAATTGATCATATTCCTCTACAATTCATGCAAACACAAGGAAAGTTATAGAATGGTATCCATTATAAGTGGTCCATGTACCTGCAACAATTCCACTTGAACATCAAGTACAAGAAGGGTATCACCAAATAGGTTGTAGACTACCTTAGTCGACCCCGAGTTATGTTTCTAACCACAATTCTTAACACCTGTGGGCATGAGACCTACAGGTGGCCATAATATACAATAATGACTCTAACTTTGTTGCTACCTATTAGACATTGAGCATAGGTAAACCAGTTGCATACTTTCATCTCTAGGATGGAATTATATTCCATGTGAGGCATCTCTACGTTCCTTCCAGCGAGCATGGAAATATTATTTTGGAAGATCATTACAGTCATGTGATAGGAAAATTTGACATGGAGAAAATAGTGGAAGTACTATAAAATCATTTTTATTGGTTAAATCTTTGACAATATGTCCTCAAGTATATTATATCCTACACTTTTTGTGCCATTTCTAAACCCGTCATCGAGAAATAGGGGCTATACACCCCTCTTCCTACTCTTGATAGGCCTTGGGAGTTCATCTCTATGGATTACATGTCTGGTCTACCTTCAACAAAGCATGGTAATGACTATGTCTTCGTGGCCATTGATCAATTCTCTAATATTGTAGTTTTTGCACCTTGCAAGAAGAGAATCATAGCCAAGGCCACCTCTAAGATCTTCTTTGAATGTGTTTGGGTTCATTTTGGGCTCCCATAGAACATTATTTTAGATCGATACAGTAGGTTCATGAGTAATTTCTGGTCCAACCTATGTTAAATGATGGACACCAAGCTGACCAAATCAATTTCCTTCTACCCATAGGCTGATGGAAAAATAGAGGTAGTCAATAGGATGATTGTGCATATCCTGAGTACGATTCAAAATATCCATGCACATAGGATGATATCCTTCCTTATGTTCAAAATAGATACAACATATCCCTCCACAACTCTATTGGTGACATCCCTTTTTCAGGTGTGTTTGGGGTTCCAACCATTGGCCCACATTGACGTAGTTCTATCCATTGTAGTTGCAAGGAAAGAGTCCTCCTATTCTCAAACTGAGGTTTATCAAGTAGCCAAATTTTTTGAACGAATATAGCACATCCAACAACAAGTTCATGATATTTTACATAAATCCAACACTAAGTACAAGCAATGCCATGATCAACATCATGTAACACATAAGTTTCAAGTGGTAGATAAGGTATGGTTGCATCTATAAAAATAGTGCCTCACAGGACCCCATAAGAAGCTCCACCACTCTAATATGGACATTACACCATCACAAAGGCTATGTGTGAGAATGGTTTTGAATCAAGTATCCCCCCTTTCATTGGCTTGCACCCCGTATTTAATGTGGAACTACCTCGACCATATTTTCCACCTCAATTGGAAACTTTGGACATGGCTGAGAACTTGGCCCCTACATAAATCAATATTTACTAAATTGAATAGAATACAGTTGACCGGATCATGGAAAACAATATTAAGGGCACCCATAAGAAGAACATCCAACTCTATTGGGTTGTCAAAGCAAGGAGACTTTGTGACCAAAGAAATTGGCTCACCAAGAGTCATATCTCAACAGATTGTTTTCCATATGATGGAGGAACTTGACACAATTGGAACCATTGATTCCTAAGGGGGGAGGACTGCTCCAGGTGGATACTGGTTTCCACCCACCTGTTCCACTAATTCAGAATGGTTCCACATCTTGACATTTTTTGTATAGTTTTTCGGGTCCCAAAATTTCGAGGCCATTTTGGCACAACATTTAATATAATGTATTCATATGAAAGTTCTAGGACATTTTTAATGCGTATTTCTCATAGATACCTTTCCGACGAGCTACCAAGCACCCCAAATGGATATCGTATGAAAAATTTACGCCCCTAGGAATTTGATGTATCAACTAACCACATCGAGGCCCACAAACCTTTTGTCATTTCAGCTTTTGGGGTTAGGGTTTTGTATTTTTAGGGTTTTTCATTGATGATTTATGTTAAAATTCCTTTCCATCCTCTTTATAATGATATTCTTGCAAATGAGCATAGCCGACACATCTCTCTCTTCAGGGATAAGCTACCACGATTCTAGATAAATTGTGTGCTTTGCATTTTATAGTCTTTTGTATTCCAAATAGTCATAAATAGAATTTGAGTTTAATTGTATTACTGTGTTTCTTGCAATATATTTATGTGGCTAAGTTGTGAAAAACAACAACTACCTAATTTTCTTTGTTTTCTTGACTGCAAATTAGGGTCCCTTTTATTTTTATAAGTAATTTTTCTCTTGTCTTTATTTTGTTTCTTTGATTGGAATAGTTTACATAAGAATTTTCTAAATGTTTTGAGATTTAGTCTTGTTACTATACGCTACTTCATTGAATGTGTTGAAAATAGGAAAGTGACTCTAACATTGATTCTTCTCCATTTATATCCATTATTTTATCGTTTTGAATTTCATGGTTTCCAACATGAAATTCAAAGAGGATTTTGAAGAATTTCATTGTTTGGTTAATTTTTTTTCATGACAAATCCTTGTGTGTATGACGTTTTTTTGGTTAATGGATTTAAAACTATGCTTATTTGTGATTTGAAGGCATGAGATGTAAGAATGATTTTATTATTACTATGATCCTTTAAATTATTTTTTTCTTGGTTCTACTACATGTCACTTCTTGATATTGTACATGAGTTGTAGAATCATATTTGGATGAATAATCAAAGTCTTGACTTGTTATGGTTTTAGTTCCCATGGTGGAAATTCTTATTATAATTTGAAACTATGGTAATCGATAAGCCATTTGGGAATATTTGGATCCATAGTTTTACATTGATATTACACCATGGTTTTGTATAATTATAATTTCTTAACACTATCGTAATTACTTGGCATTCACATCATTTTTATAATCAACATATGAAATACCTTGACAATCAAATCATTGTGATAGTTTTCAAAGTGATCATTCATTTGAGATTCCTGAATGTACTACACATTGCGATACATTTGTGACAAGTGGCATTTGAAATATGTAAATTCGTTCTATGCGTTGTCATTTTGGTCAGTCATTTTTTTCACTATTACTTTTGTAACTTGGTGTTTTGAGTCCTTTGTATCGGGCCATATCTCCATTTCTTGAGATCATGATTTTCATTATAATTCCATGCGCTCACATTTATGCATGCTACTTTTGGGTTGAGGTTAATTTTTATCCCTGAATGCTTTTCGTTTCAGTGATTGTTTGGAAACCATGTTGGTTGTTAGTTTTTCATGGCTCTTGTTTCTAGGATTGAACCCCCAGGCCTTGATCTTGTAGAAGAAAATGATGATTGTATACCTATGTTACAAAGAGTGGGATGGTTGCAATTCCTTATGTCATTTCATGGTCATAATGTGGGAGTAGTGAGGGCTTTCACGCAAAGTTTCGATGGTCGAATTGCAAAGGTGGGAGAAATAGAAATTCAAGTTAATGAAGCCATAATCTTTGAAGCCACTCATTTTCCATGGTTAGGAGATAAATGGTCCTAAAATTATTCATTCAAAAATATCCCATGGGCCGAATTCTTGGTATCAACTAAGACCAAATACAATCTGAAAGGTGTGCCCATTTTTCAAGTCAAAAATAAATGGCAAGTTATATTTTTTACTATTAAGTGTTATATTACTTGTGAAGGTTGTTTTGGCTTGGAATTTTACTATCATTTTAGACTCGTGATGGATTTCTTAGGGTTTGAATTAAATTTTCCACATTATCTATATACAATTATGTCAAAATGGATAAATTTTACCAACAAGGGTTTGGTAACCTTGAGAGGAGTTTATTTCATCATGGGTTGATTCATATGATAGTCGAATTCAGGCTTACACAGTTAAGTGTTTCATGGGAAGAGTTTCTCCATAAACATGGTTTTGACCAAACTCATATGCGAGAGGTCACTGATAAAAGTCATAGTGACCCAATGGTTATATGTGAAGATTGTTCTCAGGATCAGTCAGAGGTTAAATGTTTTATAATTTTCCAAGTTTCTAATCTTAAACCTTCCTTGAAATCGTGCAAATAGAGTGTGTCATATGAATATAAAATATATCTAAACCCACCTTCATCACATATTACTCGTAGCTCCTCTAAAAGAGATAAAATTAGTATTTCTAATGAAGGTCTTGGTCACATGCTACCTGTTGAGTATGAATCAGAACCAGGTTAGAGTTATGTAACCACAATGTTTAGTTATTCAAAATGCCATATCAAACAAAATCAACTTAAAAGAAAACAACTAGCAAGAATATTTTCACGAACCCAGAGAAATAATTTTAGAAAAGTCTATGTTTCTATTACTCCTATTGTTGTTGAATTGGAGGAATCTAAAACAAAGTAAAATCATCTTCCTCATGATTTGAAGTATGATATTGATCCTAGATCCAGTTCTAGTTCTGGTCGATCTAGGCATAATGAAACCAAGTCTGATAATTCTCCTCCAGAACATGATTATTCTCCTAATAGTAAAGAAGAAGTGTAATCTCCTATAGTTAAAGATAAACAACATGACGGTTTCAAAACCTGGTTCTGGAAAGCATGTTGTGGTTCCTCTTTTAAAAAGTAATCTGGTTGAGATTGAATTAGAAAACCAACAATTAAAAGCACAAAGTCAAATTATAATTAAGCAATATCAGAGACATATCTCTTATTTGAAGAAAAATAATATCATTACTGAAAGTCCATTGGTTGTTAAAACTTTGGGAATTAATGTTTTCTTCACCTTAGATCTTAAGAATATTCCCAATTTAAATGACTAGTGTCCAGTTGTTGTAAATAGTATTTTGTTGAAGACTAATTCCATTTTGAGGTATGAATTTGTTTCTATTCTATTGTTATTTGATTTGAAATATATATATATATATAATTGGACAGGATTCGTCCCTTGATTTTTAGGATTTTTGTTTTATCTTTTTACCTCATGAACTCTTTATTATAAAAAGAGTTTGAGGAAACAAAAAACGGTATTCAGACTCCAATGGAAGAAAGAAAACTATGGAGATTGTTGTTTGGTATTTCCTTTTTTTAATACAATATTGGATCATTTTGGTTTTGTGATTTCAATTGGAGTGAAAACGCTTTGTACTAGTGCTAGTATTTATATTCCCAGTATTTCATAAAAATCAATCTCTTTTAATTTCTTATTTGTCGATATCATTTCATATAGAATTGATCACTATTGATCAATTATATTCATATAGAATTGATCACTATTAATCAATTATATTACATAAGAATTTATAAGATTACATGTATTGTGTTGATTAAGGTTGGTTTTCATTGATGTCAACCCTTGAAGAAAGCCCCGTAGCACAAAGGTTGGGTAATGGACCCAAGATTGTTTGATGTAAAGATGACTCATTATTGTCTTGTCATGGTTGATAATAAGTAGAAATGGATGAACTCCAAATTGGTCCCCTTATGGTGAAAGCCCTCACGGGAAGACGCTTTGTGGATTGAGTTATCCTAGAAGTATGGTTAGAGAACCAATGCTTATTTATGGAATAATAAGATGAAATCCAGTGAATTTCTTAGTGAAACTATCCTAGATGGATAGTTCTTTTCATTCCATTTTCGGTGGTATGTGGAACGTCACATAACTCATCACAGTTAAAGAGTTATGGCCATGAGAAGTTGGAGAACCAAGGTTTGGGTAATAGACCCAAGTTTGTTTGATGGATAATGGTATGAGTTTTGATATATTTTCAGGTAAAACTATTATATATGGATAGTACATGTCATTCCATTTCTGGTGGTATGTGGAATGTCACATAACTCCTCATGGTTTGAGAGTTATGGACTTACGAAGTTGGAGGACCCTCATATGTCATCTAGAAGCCCCAAAAGGTCAAAGTAGTCAAAGTGGTTTAAGAGATTTTAAAAGGTAAATAATAAAGTGAAGTGATGAGTGTACTATAATTCAAATTGAATACAAAATAAATTGTAACATCCCCACCGCTCACGACAGCAAGCTACGTAGTCTAATTGCGTAGGCATTCTGTAGTATACTACAGTCCCTTGATAAAAATTCAAGGCGCAAGCATTTATCAGTTAATATTTTGAGGCACAATGCCCCATCATGAAATACGATCATCCGTAACAATTTTAATTACGTGCTAGAAGACTAATGTCTAAGAATGTCATCTATTACTAAATCCAGATGCGCACAAAGTTTAAGATCTAAATCATCATACAATGTAGACATCAATGTTTCTAGAGTTCATCTAGAATTTATATCAATGAAAACTAACTTTCCAACAATAATTGGATGAAGCAAACAATATTATCTATGTCTTAAATATTTGGACAATTTTCATTGATCACTATTCCCATTGCATACCAATACATATTCCCTTTGTCTACCTTCTATATGTGTTCCATCTTTATATCATTCTCTTAAATTGTCTTTGTCTTGTTTGTATACTCTAATGATGTAAACCACTTTATCTATTTAACATAATTAAATATGTAAAACTAACCTTTCACCACATCCGTCATCAATCCTTTTAAAAAAAAAAATTACACATTATATATATTATATTGATTCAAATTTCAAATTTGTTTTGACTAGATCATTAATATATTTTCACTTATCATTAAACAAACAATAACATAAATGATTCAAAAACTCAAACCTTATACTATTTCTAGACTAATGTATTTGTCATATCCCATATATTTCCATGTAGAAAAATACATAAGCACCACTTAGAAAAATACTTACGTAGGCATCTCATCTCTCCCATTTGGTAAGTGATATCTCATACCTTTAGGTGTACCCAATTATTTTAATAACATGAAATTCTTCCACTTAGTTTATCGTTTAGTTAAGATGCAATTTTCCTTTATCCTTGGTAAAATTTAAAGGAACGACAAAATAATTGCATAAAATAATACTCACAATTCAATATCTATAACCTAGGTAATTAATGAAGACAACCATTACTTAACACACTCACTATCACCTTTAAGTCTTAAATTAGTAGTACATTTGTCTTCACCAGCTGAGCACAATAAAACCATGTGTGGCATCAAACTCGGAATACCTCCAGGAATTGATTGTGTCATTCAAGCTGCGCATGGAGGCAAGTTCAAAAGAAACAATAAATTTGTCAGGCTGGGCATGAAGGTCGATTCATAATGCAACAATTAATTTCATTCCGTGCTTTCATATCTGAGTTAATATTTGCACCGAGAGCTTCATGAAGAGAGAGAATTTCAATATGAGGTTTCTCATCCTCTGTGTGGCAATATTTTGTTTTGTTAATTTAGGAAGACTGTCCTTCCATGGAATTTTTCCTGACTCATTTATGATTACCTAGAGCTTCCCGATCCAAGGTTGCTCTGCTCGCACCTCCTGGTTCACTAGGGGTTTGAAAGGAGATGGCTGTCGAAATGTTCTATGTATCGAAAAAAACAAATGAATGTTAAAGGCAGTTTGAAATCTATACTTAACCTCAGGAGATTGATCGAATAGAAGGAAGACAGGAAACTCTGTTGACCAAACAAAGTTTGAAACCAAAGGAATATCGGGGATATTTTATGTCATTGATGCACTCGATAGTTCCAAATTTGAGATCTCAACTGAGAAGAGATATCCCTCCCTTTACTATATAGAGTGAATTTGATTTGGTGATAAGAGTTGACCATCGGAAGATAGCTTCAAGGAAAATAGCAAGTTATTGCAGAACTCTCCAGTATTTAATTCTGAACTAATTCTTTCCATCTAGCCAGTAGCATTTTACAGTCAAATGATCAATTATTTCAATAGCACCCGAACATCAATGGATGCAGCAGTTCAAGATGAAGATCGAAAGAAGTAGCCAGTTCCATGCTTCAAAATTCAGTAGATCCATCTTACCTAGTTCGTAGACATAAGTAGATTTGTTGTTCTTCAAGAAAAAAAAACCGCAGGCATTCAAGGTTTAAATTTGCTGCCATTAAAAGCGAAAATCCACTCTCATTCCAATATCAAAAATGAAAGCATACAGGGTATAGTTTTGCTGCCATTAAGGCATAAAATCAATGTCATTCCAATATTAAACGCGAACATAATTTGCCAAGAAAGGTATTAAAACACAGATTTACTTCGCCAGGAAATGCATCAACGCAGAGGATCATAAACGGTTCATTGAGGGAAGGATTAAACAATTGTGGAGGTAATCAATGGCAACAAGGCACAACACAATCACTCAACCAAGAGCCATCAAAAGGGGTAGACGACTGATAGGTTCATCCTTCGCTTCATCATCCTCACACAGAAAAGAAGGGCATTGAGATCCATAGGTCTTTTAATGCTAATGTGACGACCATAGATCAGGCTCCTGGCCAACTGCTCAAGCGAGGACTGGTAAGCTAGGGATGAAGGATAAACAACCTCAAGGTCACAATCAACACATAGGGCAGTCACGACATGAGAGAAAACAAGGCCATAGGAGACGACAACCAATGAGCTAGGCTACGAGAAATTTCAGATATCAATCAAAATATCCAATCTACTTACATAATCAACATGCATATCCAATCATAAACCTACAAGAATCTACCATTCAATGAAGAAAGTGTACCATTGCGTGTTCGCCCGTTCTGAGTGACGTCTGCACGCTCCATTCAGCTCCCGCTCTCCAACCGTAGAGACTTCATCGGTACCTCCCAGCCAATGCTAGGGGTACTCTTCTTCCCCCTTAGCCCCCCAAGCCGCAAAGGGGCCACACACACTATCCAAAGGTTTCGTCTAGCCCCCAGCTCACCTCGGAAGGCCGAGATACCACTCCTCCCCGAGTTGGGAATCCCAACTCCCACAAGTAAATCAATCAAGTTGATATTTCTGCAATGTAACGTTATGCAACAGAAGAACCTCCTTCATCCTTATCCTTCCCTCATTTTATAGAGTTTTGAACTTCCTTTCCTTCCTAAAATCTCATTTAATTAAAGTTTTAAAAATAAATTCCTAAAAATTCTTTACCGTCCAAGTGTCACCCATCCCCTTCATTCCTCCATTATTTAATTTCTTTAATTAATTAATTATCTTAATTCCCTCACCCACCTAGAGTTACTCCTAGAATCACTCCTAGGTGTCCCCAAATTCCCTTACAGGTTTCAAAGACTTTCCCTATTATGAAATTGCTAATTCAGTTTAAAATTAGAAAGCTCTTAAATGTAGATTCTTTACTAAGTTGACTTCTCACTTTTTCCCTTAAGTTACCCTTTTTCCCTTTTTATGTTACCTCTTTTCCCTAGTTCCTATTTTTTTTTCCCTCTTTCCCCTTTTACTTAGAACTCAAAAAGGCAGGTGTGGAATTTAACCCCTTTTCCCTTTTATCATTAATTTAGTATATTTTAAATTATCAAAAGAAAAAATAATTAATTCCCTCTTTACATTTTATAACCACATATTTTATTTCTTATGAATAAATTAATTTCTTACTCCCTTCATGTTGCACAATTTTATCAAGATCATATTTATTATTTAAGTGGTTTTTATTTTAATTATTATTATTTTATTTTATTATATATATATATATATATGTGTGTGTGTGTGTGTGTGTGTGTGTGTGTGTGTGTGTGTGTGTGTGTGTATGTATTTTTAAAGGTAGACAAAATTTTACCCCTAGCGAAATTTTAGACTTAGAACTTAGATTTTGTATTCGGCGACATTTAATTAGGGAAATTGTTTTTAAAAATTACTTAAGATATTATTCGTTCTAAGGCCATTTAGATTCATTATTCTATCATCAACAACGCGATGTGCCCTTCAGGATGCACTAGGTGCTCCAAGGGTGCCACTCACCTCATATGTTCCTTTGCGCGACGTGCCCTTCAGGACGCACTACGTGCTCCAAGGGCGCCACTCACCTCTTGACTGATAGGTAGACATCAATAACCCCTGGAGTCAACACTCTGCCAGGTGAACTTGTGGGAGACTAAGGGATTCTAACGAATAAGGCCCCTACCTTATTGCACACCCCTTATAATCATCGTGAGCAACTGTTGCAGTCTTCCCTCACAGCATCGTGGGTCCTCTCAAACTAGGTAATCGTTAACCTATAGTTTGAGCCACGATGGGAGTGCTAGTAGGTTGTGGCAGGGCTACTATCCACACCTCTCCCTCAACATCTCTGGTAGTCATGTGTGACCCCTTTACTCCATATGTAAGTCTGGTTGGAAAGCTATCATTAGCCTACATCATCAACAAATCATGTCAGAACATATCCACATCATATCATCTAGTCAGATGCACTAATATCACAGTAAAACAATCAAACCCCAAAGGAACACTCCCTGACTCGATCTGGAGTCCAAAGGGTCCCATCGATGCCTCTGCATCCTCAAGGTCAAAAATGCTACACACTCAGTAAAACCGAGTCAATAGAACATGTCTATGTCAATGTAGTAAAACAACATGTCATCAACCCATAACGCATTGTAATCAAAGTCAAAAGTTTTAATAGCATACAAATCTGGATCACCTGCAAGCAAGTTTCCTCAAAGAATAAGTTCTCTCAATGCGCCAGAGTGGGATGTTACATACACCCTGATGCAGGAGCATCGCCAACACATCAAGTGAACCAGCGCGAAGGCAAAAGACAGTTGGGAGGCGTCCAACACAAATTTTTTGAAACACCTTGAAACTATTGCGCGAACATTAATGAGGAGATTTAATGAAGCGCACTTTGTATATTGTAATGGACCTTGAGCAGATAGCTCTCGTCCTTTAGTAGTTAGATGACATTTAATATAGTTAATGCTGGTATATAGGAATTTAATTTTAGATTTGATAGCTTTAGAGTCCAAGAGGGAAAACGGATATAGACACCCTCATTGTATCATTGTAACATTATCAATTCAAGGGTAGGAAGAGAAGAGCATGCAAAGAATTGTATGAAGAACACCCATGTACAGATATTTGAATTAATAGAAGAACTTTGATTCAAATTGATGGTTTGTGTTGTTTCTCTGTGTATTGATGTTATGCTCATGAATATTTGCTTCCTGTCATACATTTGCTTTCATATGCTGTGTATGTGATTTCATGGTTGAGTTGAAGTCTAAGAGGGAGATGGAATGAGTTTCAATTGTTTCTCTATTTGAGCCTGAGGATTCCTGCAAGGAGTCTAGTCGAATTGTCCTCAAGGAGTGCATTGACAGAAGGGTTCAATTAGAGATATCTTTTGTTCTCATTTCCTCGAAGGAGTAGTTAGGCACAGTGCCGTGCAAGGAGTGCGCAGGCCAGGTAAAAGTCTCAGGGTTGCGAACCTGAGTGAAGTGTTAAAAGACTGCTGCTACAGGCATGCACAGAGTCGAGGAACTTCAAAACTCAGTCGAGGTTGAAGGGTTGTCACAAGGAGTGCGTGCAAGAGGTTTCCAAGAAGACTGAAGTCATGGAAAAGCTCAGGAGGAGTAGGCCTTCGAATTCACTAAAGGATAAGCGCAGGGAAGCTGCTATTGAAATTCTGAGGGAAGTGTCGCAGGTTGGCGAGTAGGTGAACGAGTCTCATGGGGAGACACTTCTTCATTTTTGGGATTGCATAAGAAAGAACAGACGATCGAAATTCTCTGAGGAGATTTCATGAAGTTTCGAGGGCCGTTGGATCTTGCGGAGGTGCAAGGAGGTTATGGCGAGAACGTCCGAAGGTTTAAAGCTTAGGAGGGGCAGAGTCATCGATCTGAGTCATAAGGACCATCATATCTACACATTATATCATGTATCGGGGATTCACGAGTCAAAGCTCCAAATTTGTGCAACAAGAATTGCGATATCACGATCTGCGATATCTCGACAATATCAGAACCGTCCATCAATTAGGATGCATGTTAGAAGATTTGAGGAAGTTGAAGTTTGGGCATCGACGATTTTAGAGATAAGGTGCTCTTGTAGTTTGGATTCGCGAAATGCGATATCCCGACGGGAGAATTGTGTGGGCCACAACAGGATTTAGTGGAGGATAGGTGGCATGCATATCGAGGATCAGGAAAAGGCAAGTCCCGAATCCATCGACATCAGGATTCGCGATCCCACGAATTTTGAAATCACGATAGAAGTGACAAGGAGTGAAGAGACAGCTCAACGCATACATTGGAGTTTCGTTGCATCAAGTATCGGGAGTTGGCAAATCATAGTGCTCGACATCGCGAGTAGCGATATCTCGATAAGGGAAAATCCTGACAAAGCAGAAGTCCCGACAGGGGAAGATAAAGTTAGTGATTGACTGGCCATCGGGTCTTGGGGATTTGAGAGCCCAGTGATCGATAGTGAACTTGTGAAGCTGTGAGTTCCAATCCTCCGATAAGTAAAGAAAGGGGGAATCGAGAAAAAGAGATATGTGGGTGCATACTTCTCGATAGGGAAACATAAGAACCTTAGAGTTCTTCGGGCCGAGAAGAAGAAGATCCTGTGAGAGTGGACATGCCGAGGGTGTGGCTGCATCACACCCCCTCTTTGTCTAAACTTCATCCTGAAGTTTCATAGTATATATGCCGAAATAAAGTGTATCACAGTATCATAAGCCTATATATCAAACAAAAAATGGAAACTACTGGCGCATATCATATGCATCCTCCTAGATCGCCGAGTGCGGACTATAGTTGTCCCACTAGACCTTGACCTGCTCTATCGTTCGATGTCGTAGCTATCGAATGTGATGATCCAAGATGCGGATTGGCTCAGCTGAGAGAGCACCCTCTTCCGACACCCGGAAGGTGCTCATTTCAAATAGGTGTAGGATCACTGATCATAAAGTCTCGAACGAAGATGTGAAAGACATCGGGCATATGCCTCAAGAAGCAGGAAAGGCTAGTCATTAGGCCATGGGCGTCTCTTTTCTACAATATCGTAGGAGATAGTTTAGCCCCTTTTCCAAACTTGATCAAACTCTTATGCAGTTTCCGCCGCAAAAATACTCGATTTCCATATCGTAACTACGATCGACACGATGCGCATCGACAAAACTCTTCCACCGATCCTGCGCTTCCTTGATTTGTCTTAGTTTTCATTTAATATTCCATTTCTGGGATCGCTTTCGATCCCACCAGAACCCTATCCTCAAGCTGATCCCAAATCAAATGCATTTGATATGGTTGCCTATAAAGAAACTCGAAAGGCGCCATCTCAATGGTTATTTGGTAACTTTTGTTATAAGCGAATTCCACTAGTGGCAAGAATTCTTCCCAACACCTTGGTTGGTCCATCACATACAGGTGCAACATGTCCTCCATGGTTTGGTTCATTCGTTCGGTCTGCCCATAGTGTCTGGGTGATACGTAGTACTAAAGTTAAGTTGGGTTCCCAAGGCCTCTTGGAAAATCATCCAAAATCATCCAATAAACACCGATCCTCGATCAGATATAATCCACTTAGGCACACCATGCAGCCTCACCATCTCACTGATGAAAACTCTAGCTATGTTAGGTGCCTGATACATCATATGCATAGGAATAAAGTGAGCAGTCTTCGTCAGAATGTCTACTACTACAAAAATCAAGTCATGTCTCCTTGCCGTCACTGGCAATCCAATAATAAAATCCAATGAAATAACCTCCCATTTTGATTCTGGAATAGCATGTGGTTGTAGTAATCCTACTGGGTGTCTATGTTCAGCCTTTACTTGCTGACATTCTAGACATCTGGCCACATAGTTGACTATGTCTGCCTTCATTCCGCTCCAGAAGAATAAGAGTTTAAGGTCTGCCCTCATCTTCGTGACTCCCGGGTGAGCCATGTAAACTATTCTATGAGCCTCGCTTAGGATTAATATCCTCAACTTATCGGTTAGCAGTACGTAGATCTTATTTTTAAACCTCAATAAACCATTGCTATCAAATGAAAATCCTTCAAATCATGGTACCATCATTGTGTTTTGTCCAATAAAACCCTCGACCTCTTTGTACTAGTCATCATCATGCTATAAAGTTAGAATCTTTTCACGTAGATTCGTCTGAAGAGGCAGCACTGAAAAGATGTGTGGTCTCTGACTCAAAGCATCCGCCACTCAGTTCACTGTTCCTTTTATGTAATCAATCTTGAAATCGTACTCGCTAAGCAATTTCGACCAACTCTGTTGTCATGTGTTTGGGTTGCTTTGCTAAAGATGTGTTGTAGTCCACAGTGGTCAGTCTTTAGTTCAATTTTTTTCCCGACAAGGTAGTGTCTCCAAACCTTCGAGGCATAATGATGGCTAACAACTAAAAATCGTGCGTCGCGTAGTTATCTTCATGCCTTCTCAGTTTCCTTGAAATCTAAGCGATCACTTGTCCATCTTGCATCAAGACTCCTCCTAAGCCTTCCTTGGATGCGTCAGTGCATAGCAAGAAGTCCGCATCCATGTCAGGGGCCTTTAGTATCAGTGTTGTTGTCAACAATTCCTTGAGCCTCCGAAATGCTTTTGCACATTTCTCAGTCCAAACAAACTTCTTGTTCTTCTTTTGTAACTCCGCGATCGGACTTGCTATCTTCAAAAACCCCTCGATGAACCGTTGATAGTATCCTGTTAAACCCATGAAGCTACGCACTTCTGGGACATTCGTCGGTGCAGGGCATTCCATAATATCCTTGACCTTGGCTGGATCCATGGTGATGCCTTCACTGGAGATGGCATGCCCTAAGTAGTGAATCTTCGATTGATAAAATGAGCATTTAGACAACTTCCCATACAATTTGTGCTCTCCCAGACACTATAGTACCAAGCGCAAGTGCTCATCATGGTCCTCGATCATCCGAGAGTAGATCAAAATATCATCAATGAATACTTGGACAAACTTGTCCAAGTACACGCAGAACACCCCATTCATCAAACTCATAAATACCCCTGGGGCGTTTGTTAGTCCAAATGATAAAAATGTAAACTCGTAATGTCCAAACCTCTTCTTAAAGGAAGTCTTAGGGACATCATCCTCCTTGATCCATAACTGGTGATACCCTGATCACAAATCGATCTTTGAGAACACTATCGTTCCCTTCATTTGATCGAACAGATCATCAATCCTCGGCAACGGTGTTATCACTGAAATTTCGTCCGCACATGATTACAAGAACTCAGCATCGTCAAATAGTGATGAATTCATCCATGGACCTGAATTAATACCAAAGCATTCAAAAAAGGTCAAAAACTATACAAAGTAGTGAAAAATTGAAGAGTGCTATGCAGACAATGGGCGCATGCGCATGCGCGAAACAGGAACGCAAAAATCGTGCACATGCGCACGATGCACGACTGTTATCGCAAAAAGCCACGCACCTGCTAAATGACACATTTATGAGAGTGGTCAGCCTCCCATCCACTTATGGTTCAACTCCCAAGCCAATTTGACCCTCAAATCTAACTGGATCTTACTGGTGGGCTGGTCAAAGACCTAGGAATGCCCTAATTGACCTCTTTTCACACTACAAAGCAGTTAAACAATAACCCAAATGAATGCTATAAAAATCCATGAATGCACCTCACTTTCTCAAGGAATTCAAAGTAATGTTATGCTACCTCTATTGTCTTGAGGACTCCATCCTTATCAAGAGAATATTGGCACCATTGCATTGGACAATCCATCTCACCCATTGAGTGGATTTGTAAAGAGTTCTTTCATCATTTTCCATTTTTCTTTTGTTGTAAGAAGAGCAAGCTAGTGGGGGTCCAAGAGCCCTCCCTTGGAGGAATAAGGGACTCATAGTCCCCTTTCTTCTTGGTGCTTTGTTTCACTAATAGATCAGCCTCAACATTGGTGACATGGGTCTTATGGTTCTTTTTGTTTCTATGTCCCTATGCTCATGAATTTAGTTTTTATTGCATCTCTTAGTTTAATTCTTAATTGTAGTTTTTATTTTCTTTCCCTAACTCTTTTCCTTGCAGCTGTCCTGCTCAGCAGACCCAACTGAGCTTGCAAGCACCTCTATTTTTCTCACTAAGGTGACGAAAGAGGTGCAACAGATTGGCGACTCCACTGGGGAAAGGTATCAATTTCCTACACCATTTGGGTTTTTCTTGCTCTTCTTTTAGTTTGTTTAACTTGTAGGTACACTAACCGGCCTAAGCCGACCTGCCAACCAGTCAATTCCAAATTGAATTGAGAGAAATCCATTCGAATTTTTCATTCTCAACCATGTACCATATATGCGCGGGTTTTTAAGCCCACAGACACGCATCGTGCGCCCATGCGCCTGATTCACAATTATGTTCTACGTACATGCACCTATTGACTTGTCTTTGTTCACACGCATGCGCTCTATGCACCTCTGTCTCCACTGAGACCCGTACACCTGTGCAAAAATTTACATTGTAAAGTTGTTGAGATGTGGGGAAGGCCATTTTCCTTCTTAAAAATGATTTCAAGCATGTTTTAAAGCTGCACCACACTTAGTCCCCTCATCATATAAAGGGGTTAGTCAAAAACACATAGGCACTTAGGAGGATAAAAATCAATTTCCCTTCTTTGCTTTTTGCCACATGGATTGCTTGTTTTGACTAACAAAATAAGTTGGAAATCATTTTTAATCACATTTAACTTGCATTGGGATTAGAAGTTGAGTAAAAATCACTTAGTGTGCTCTTCTCTCGCGCCTCCAAGCAATCTTGAGAATCATAAAAAGATTGTGAAATGATTTCATCTCCCTTAAAGAACATTATAACCTTTAGGAGAGGACAACAACCCTTCTTGGGACTCCTCTTAGTTTACTTTTTCAAGCACATCTTAATATTGTAATGGGCCCATACATGCCCACATGATCAATCTAGGATAGTTTCAAAGCTTTTCTTAGATTACATCACAATAGGGAGTTAAAAGGATAGTAACGGACCCACATGTCCACATGCTAGCTTCCTAGGGACTTTTGAATTATGCAAGGTTGTACCAAAGGAACTTAGTTAATTAGGTAATCAAACACTTGTAAGGACCAAGCGAAGTCCACATGCAGCAAGGTGACATATAATTCACTAAAAATTGGCACACTTTCACTCACACACAAAAGTCTCTTATCACTCACATAGCTTCTTCTTGAAATGTGGAGGTCAAAGTAAGTTTCCTCCAAAGGGATTCCGAAAATACCCCACCCTTTTCTTGACGAGACTATCCACTCCCATTTTAATCAACGAGGTTGGTTTGCACCCCCAACCTCCCAAAACAACTACATCTAAAAACTTTCTAAAAAATCACTAAGTTTTCCTCCACATGAGGTGACAAAATAAATTTTTTAGTCTAGGTAGGATTTCGGGGATAGGCATCCAAATAACTCCCAGTTATCTGGTTCTCACATTGTCAAAACCATAGAAGTTGTCAAATAGGGAACTGAAAATCCTCCAAGTCAAGTGTTCCTAATACCATAAGGTAGGGAGATACCCATGAAGGGTTGAAGGCTGAGTTCCGGTTGTTCTGTGCATCCCCCCTTGAGGCACCCACCTCTTGGACGGGATCCAACCCGTGACCCATTTATTAGGCCGAAAATCTAAATGTCGCACTTTGACCGAGGTACCTAGTGACCAACTTTAGGACATCTACCCAGGTGGCAATTGTGGGCTATAATTGCACCTTGATTGGATTTTGTGTGGCTATTGGGAAATATCGTCAGCTCTTTCAGGATATGCCCCCCTTTACCCCTCATTATAACCAATTATTTCATCCTTCACTAGTTTCTCTTCTAGTGACTTCAAACCCCACTATTGAGTACTATTGGAAGGTCCAGTGCTATTTGAGAGGAAGGACATTATGTATTCTAGGACACGAGCATTTGTTTTCTTTTGATTCCCCACGCGGGCAAAACCCACTTACCCACATATATGTTTCTTTGTCAAATTTTTTTTATGTATGATGCACATCTGATTATAGTTTGATTTGGATATATATATTGTGTAAACATTCAATGCAAAGGCTCTTGTTTCTATATTACTCTCACCACTCTTTGCACACATTCACACAGCTAGTCTGACATCATAGGGGAACCATAGAACCCTCGTCGTTCACGACGCTTGCTAAACCTCCCTCCTATCTTAGGGGGAGTGTCTGGTCGTGCCCACTCATCGGCACCTCCTTCACACACTCTTGTGAGTGCTACTATTTTAGGATCATCTTTGCTTGGTTCTACATTACTTGGGTCCACTTCCCAAGGTCATATGTTAACTCGCTCTCCTTTACACGGAAGCAGGGGACCCACTTCCTCTCAAGGAGGAAGCACCAACCCACCTAGCCCCCCTCAAGGGTCAGGTTCACAACACACTCACACCATGGCTGGAACTAATCCTCCTCCCCCACTGCAGATGCCATATTTGGCCTCTTTCAACATCCCAGATCTTATCAAACTCACCAATGATCCTATATTGCATGACCCCACATGGCGTGCAATGCCCACCAAACTACCTTCAGACATACCAAAGTTTGAAGGAAAGGCAGGCGATGAACCTGCCAACCATGTCATGACTTTTCACCTATGGTGCTCCTCCAATAACATTATGGATGATTCCATCAGACTGTGATTATTTCAACACACACTCATTGGCCCATCGCCCAAATGGTATGTCGAAGAGAAATCAGGGTCCCATGCAACTTTTGAGTCCTTGGCCAAAGCATTCTTGACCTTCTTCCAATTACCCATCCGCCATGACAGTTGTCTAGAACTACTTTCTAATTTCAAACAAACCTCAGCCACACATATCGCTGACCACATTCACGAGTGGTGTAGGCAACGTAGTTTGTGCAAAGTAGAAACCACCAAGCAATAGTGTCTCGACTGGTTTCTTAGATCACTTGTCTCTCTCCTCGGTAAGGATGTAGCTTCCACCTTCCCTCAATCTGAAGAGGAACCCATCAGTAAGGCCCAACAGTATGACCTCATCTATGCATAATTAGGGTACTTATACAATGTACTTCCTGATCTTCCAAAACTTGTGCCATTTGGCCAAGACAAACCTGAGATGTCTCACTCTGTAGATGGATTGATTGGTGGCACCACTCACCACGGTCCACAACCCCAACCACCACCGATGTATGGAACACCTCAATACCCATCGACATACGGGGGCACTTCTTATTACCCCCCACCCCCTTATCAACAACCATACCCTTTTGCTATACCTCCACCCATCAGTGGACCACTGCCAGCACCCCCCATACATCCACCTATTCAAACAAACTCTGGTACCCCCTCTACCTCAGCTTATAGTACTAGCGAAAGCACTACACCTTCCTATGTACCTTATGGATTGATACCACCTCAGAATCTGTGCTTCCCATTTCCTGGTCCTCCACAACCCATGGCTCCCCCACATCCTCATGCAAGGGTGAATTTTGTTCAACCCTCTACCGTTCAACAATGCCAAAATTTTGAATAGTTGAATACATCCAATCTTACCCATCCGTAGAACAATGCCAAGAAGAAAGGATGGAACAGGAATAACAACAACCCAGGTCAAGGCAAGAATCAACCCCCATAGCACCAATCCACTGGGGGAAACCCGAACTAAGGGAGCCAAAACCCCCAAGGGGGAAATAATAATAAACTCTAAGGGTGAAATAAAAATAATGTTAAAATCATATTCCCTTGTACCCTTGTGGTGCGTTCGGCCATTACACTCATCATTGCCCCCAAATCATTGATTTCAAATGGTTGAAAGACTCTGGTAGTCTTCCCCATTCTCCAACACCGCCTGCCCCTCAGTAGGCACCACAACAATATGTGCAAGAACCCCCTCCCACCGTGCTACAAAATCCTATTCCACATCAAGGTGTGATAAACACCCAACAGGACACACAACATCCCCCACCTCAGGCAGGACAATAGCTCAACCCCAACAATATAGCAGATTGCACAATTCTCCTCACAAGTGAGGAAGAAATCCTTCTACAAACACGTAATCGTCAGTATCATGCACCTGCTGAGTCTACTCCCCTACCTCCAGAGACAAATCCTACACTGACGGGACCCCCGTTGGTGATTCCTCGTCCTTTGGTCGAATCATCGCTTCGCATCCCTCGCATCCCATTGCATAGGAATGTCCACAACCCATAGGCTAGGGCAGCTCATAACTATAGTTTGGTTGATGACTTAGTGCAGTCCCCGACTGCCATGTCAGTATTGGAGGTCCTCCAGACTTGCCCTACTCAGTGGAAATCATTACTTTCTGCATTAGGGGTAGTCGACCCCGCAGATACCCGACTCATCACCTTTGATCTTGACAGTGGAGAATCTCGTCTTCCCACCGTGATCGCCTTTCAAATACCAGTAAAAATACGAAACATCACAGTTCATCAGTGTATCATCGATGAAGGTGCATCTACATGCATTATGTCCAAAAAAGTATGGCATAAACTTGGTTCCCCGGAACTGAGATCCTCTGCCATCACATTACGCGCTTATGACAGATGACCATCATCCACTGAAGGGCTCTTCCAAAATGTCCCCATCGAACTCGAGGGCAAGACTATTCTCATCGATATCCAAGTTATCGACACCCCTCTCGATTATAATATCTTGTTCGGTTGTAGCTACATGTACGCTATGAAGGAAGTGGAATCTTCTATCTTTCGGACAATGATGTTCCCTCACAATGGGAAGATCGTTACTATTGACCAAGTCTCACATTATGCGCCTAACCCATCTGCCAACATCGATAACATTCTTTATCTCATCCACACAAGTCGTGATGCATATCCACTCATCGAGATGGGTCCTAGGATTTTTAAAGATCCATCCTTGTTGGGAATGTACCATGGAGCACCACCACTCCTTCATCCTGCTAATCAAGTATGCATTATATCATCTAACAGAGCTCACACAGAGGATACCCTTCCTCCTACAAAGGCTCCTATCATATTTGACGTCCCACTCATTGCAGAAACCCCCCCTCTAGACCCTCCTGGACACTTGTCGACCCCACCAGTCCATGATACCACATCTCCCCAAGGACATATTCCAGTTTGGGAGATAGTTCCCCAAGCCATCACTCAAATTCCCTTCTTTTACCCTCCACCCGGTATCGAAGCTTTTCAGGTAGCCGCAACGCTCACACTACCTAATATGGTGTTAGAAATCCTTGTTTGGTATTTACACCCACCAAAGATGGTCCCTTGACCATCCCTTCCCCCCCAAAAACAAGGAATCCCCATGACGATTCCCATTCTTACCCCAACCACACCCCCACTCACTAACCCCCCTACCACAGCTGGGGGCAAGAGAAAGAAGAAGGATCCCACAGCTCCACTTCCTCCACACATCCCACCACCTTGCGCACTATGTGAGAAAGAGGGACACCAAACCAACAATTGCCCATCTCTACCAGAGTTACGGAATTTGATTCCACTCAATCAAACTCCCCCAACACTAGCCACTACAGCTAGTCCTGCCACTACCACCCCCCCTTCCAGTAGTAAAGGATTGCGGACCAAATACGCTTGTGCTATATGTTTAGAATATGGCCATTATACCCACCATTGCCCAACACTACCACGCTTTCGGCGGATGTTAGCTGCAGTATGCCAGAACTTCCAGAGCAACCCCAATCCTGCTACGTCCTCCTCAACAAATATCACTGACATCCTCTATGTCACCACTTTAGTTAATGAACAGATGAGACACCCTTGCTCTCTCTACGATTCATTAGCTCATTTTACATACCAGTGTCTAATGATCCTTGAATACAGGCAACGCCAATTGACCCAGCTTCAATGACCCATAGAGACGATAATTGACATTACCTCGTCACTAGAGGATCTTCATGTCATTTCTCCCGAACCCGATCCCCTTCTAATGCCTCCATTGTTCTTAGATGTCTTATCTGAGGATTCACCCCCCAACCCCCCCAACTCTCCCACTCATTCCCCTATGGACATTTTACACCCAACCACCATGTGTACCCCTCAATACTTCAATATATGGTTTATGTCAAGTGAACCCTCACCATCTCCTAACATTGTTCCCCTTGCTTCTTCCTCACCAGGGGGCAACCACACGACCACCGTCACCAATATCACTCCTCACGACCCCTTGTATTCCCGTCACTTCCAATGCAACGAAGAAATACTCGAAGAGTTAAACCACCCAGACTCTCCGTGGGATGTGCTACACCACCGCACACTCTTCTCTCCACAAGAAGTCTCCATGCCTTCTAACCAAAACCCCATTTACACGGTCGAAACCAAGGATTTTATCCCATCAGGGCCTATCAACTGGTTCAAAAATCCCATTCCTGCCCCAGATGCTTTTGAATAAGGCAACATGGCCAACATTTCGCCAACCATTAAAATTGACATTTCCATCAAAAATGACATCGTCGAAGAAATCACCATTGGAGCTGCTTGCACTCCTCAAGAAAGCACCGCATATAAAGCCCTCTTCCAGGAATACAGGGATATTTTTGCCTGGTCCTACACAGAAATGCATGGCCTTGATCCCTCTATTGTCGAACATCGCATCGACACCTGGCTCGACATTACACTAGTTCACCAAAAACAATGACCGCTACACCCATCCAAAGCCGTGGCCATCAAAGCTAAAATCGACAAATTATGTGCTATCGGGTTCATTTACCCCATCGCCTATACCTCATGGGTTTCCAACCCTATACCCATTAACAAAAAATAGGGCACTATCCATGTTTGCAAAAACTTTCGCGATCTCAATCATGCATGTCCCAAAGACAACTTTCCAACGCCTTTCATCGATCAAATTATCGACGAATGCGCAAGCCACGAGGCTCTATCCTTTATGGACGGATTCTCTGGTTATAACCAAATTCAAATTCACCCCGTCGATCAGTATAAAACCACATTCACTACCCCGTGGGGTACCTTTTCATATCTTGTCATGCCTTTCAGCTTAAAGAATGTCGACGCAACTTTCCAGCGGGCCATGACATACATCTTTCACGACCTATCACATATCATCCTCGCCTACTTGGATGACCTCACAACTCGATCCAAGAAATGCACCCAACATCTTGATGATTTATGAATCATATTTCAACGGTGTCGTCAGTACAACATCCGCTTGAATCCTCTCAAGTGTGTGTTCTATGTCACCGCAGGGCGCCTCCTCGACTTTATTGTTTCCCAAAGCGGTATTACCATGGACCCCCTTAAAGTCCAAGCTCTCACCAAAATTCCACCTCCCTAGAATTTCGTCAACTTCAAAGCCTATAGGGCAAAGCTAACTTTCTTAGATGCTTTGTCCCAGACTATGCCATCCACGCACACAGTTTCCTTCGCTTACTACGTCACGACATCCCATTTCACTGTGACGACCATGCCCAACAGTCATTTGACGATCTTAAAACAACACTTTCAAATGCACCTTTAATTAGTGCACCTGACTACAATCGCGGCTATATCCTCTACGTATCAGCATCAACTGTATCAGTAGCCGGCGTTCTCGTCCAGCTCGGTGATGACAATCTTGAACATGTCATTTATTACGTTAGTAAAAACCTCTTAGGTCCACCCTTGAAGTATAAACATGAAGAGAAACTTGCTCTAGCAGTCGTCCTCATAGTCCAGAAACTACGCCACTACATTCTGCTTCGAACAACAAAGGTCATCGCAGATTCCAACCCTATGCAGTACTTGCTCAGCCGTCGGCAAGTTAACAATAAATTTTCTCGATGGATCGTTATCCTTCAGGAGTACGACCTCGAGTTCTCAACACCTAAGAGTAAGAAGGCCCTCGTTCTCACTAAACTTGTCACAATACTCCCCTCTGCCACCACCAGTGCCCCCATCAACACCGACTTTCCTGACGAACATCTCTTTTACATCACTTCGGATGATCCTTGGTACGACAACCTCCTCGTCTACCTCCGAACTCAAAAGTTTTGTAACCACCTTTCACGAGATGATCGTTGTCATATTCGGCATTAGGCCCCCCGCTACCTCCTCATCGGAGACATCCTATATCGGCGGGGCGTCGACACCATTCTTCGTTGATGCCTTACTATTGACGAGGCCGATAGAGTCTTAAACAAATACCACAACGGCGCATGTGGGGGCCATCTTTCGGGCATATCCACTGCTCAAAATATTATCCGAGCCGGTTACTTTTGGCCTACATTGTTTCATGATTACAGTCATGCTGTGAAACGATGTGAGCAATGTCAACTCTACGCCAATAAATCTCGAGCTCCCCCCGCTCTTCTTCACCCTGTCATTACTCCCGACCCTTTTTGTAAATGGGGCATCGACTTCATGACTTGTAATCCTCCCTCCAGCAATGGTCACAAATACATCGTTGTTGTCATTGATTGCTTCACCAAATGGGCAGAAGCTATGCCCACTTTCAACAACACCACTGACACTGCAATGCGTTTTTTCTTTAACCATGTCATATCCCGCTTTGGAGTACCCCTCCAACTCATTTCTGATCATGGGAAACACCTCAAGAATGAGATCTTCATCGAACTCTCATCTCGGTTAGGGTTCTCTCATGAGTTTGCCTCACCATATTACCCTCAGTCTAATGGACAGGTCAAAGCAGTTAACAAAGTCCTCAAAACCATGTTACAACACACGGTTAATAAACATAAAACCAATTGGCATCATATGTTATTTTCCATGCTATGGGCTTACCGAACGACTGTGAAAATAGCTACTGGTTTCACACCATTTCATTTAGTCCACAGGGTTGAGGCCACTCTTCCCATCAAGTGCGAAATACCCACCTTACGCACCGCAATTGAGCTATTACCCAACACTGCTCCAATGGAGCAACACTTTCTGAACTTGGAGTCTCTAGATGAATCGTCGATCTTCCTTACAGAACAACGAGGCAGCTAAAAAATTATCCAAGGCTACCTTTGATCATCATGTCAACCTTCGCTCATTTCGTGAAGGCGACCTCGTCCTGGCTTACGATATCGCTCATGATACCTTTGGCCATGGCAAATTCGATTCACTCTTTCATGGCCCATACATCATTCAACATTGCCTCACCAAAGGAACATATATTCTAGCCTCCCCCGAAGGCCTCTCTCTCAAAGAACCCATCAACAGGTTATACTTAAAGAAATTTTATGCTTAAACGTAGTCATTCTACTTTAAGTTATTTTCTTTTTTAGTGTTTTTAATCTTTGTTCTCCATCCTTCACATCTAAACTATCATTTGTGCTCTTGACAGATGCCTCCTCCACCATCCTACCACTTCGGTTACACCAACGACGCCAGCCATTGGACACAAAATCTCGCTTCGACCGCTTGGGATCTCTCCACCTCCTCACATGAAATGCTCCATTCAAGTGGCATATGTTTGGGTTCAACGACCAACAAGTAAGTCGAATACACTGCTGTCATTGGCCTCTTGGCCGATGCCCAGCATCACCATATTCATCACCTTAGTGTCTTCCTCGACTCTCAACTAGTCGTTCTCCAGCTCAAAAATGTGTACCACGTCCATGATCCTTGCCTCTTTCGCAAATACCTGCAGGTTAGGCTTTTATCTCGACATTTTGATTCCATTACATTTACACATATTCCAAGACAATTGAATCAAATTACAGATAACCTAGCTAATATTGTGTTAGACTGACATATATCACATCAAGCTACACATACATAAACATATAACACAAACCTGTCACAGCATATATATAGAATATACATCATCAAAACATTAACCAAAAACATGTAAACACCACATAGATCTCAAACATGTATACTCATATATATATAAAGGTCCACAGTGCCATCCGAATGTTTACATACAAAAAATACAAGTATCTGCAGGCCAATACAGCACCTCGGTACAAAATGGGCTCACCAGTCTATATACAAAATATATATATATACATCAATGCCTAATGATGGCCCATGCCCGCAACCTCACAACTCGCAGGTCGAAAGATCGACATGCTCACAGGATCTTTTCTTCTTCCACTGGCCCGAAGAACTTCAAATGATTCTTATGTTTCCCTATCGGGAAATCTTCACCCACAACAATCCTCATGGGATCCCCTCTTCACAATCAGTAGATCAGACTTCGCAACTTCGTGAGGTCAATGGTCGAGCATTGGACTCTCGAATCCCCGAAACCCGACAACCAGTCAATGCTGACCTTTTCCTATCGGGGTTTTCCCTATCACGATTTCGGCACTCGCGATGTCAAACAACTTGTCTTACCAACTCCCAAACCTCAATTTTTCGAAACCCCAATATACTCACGGGTTTGACCTTTCAACGCCTTCACCTCATCGGCGTTTCAGACTTCGCAATATCGTGAATCCTTATGCAATTGTTTTGGGACTTCTCACCGCGAAACCCTGAAATAGCGTGCCACCTGTCCACTGACTGACTTCCCCATGGCCCACACAATTCCTTTACCTATCGGGATATCGCGTATCGTGATATCTCGATCTTTGTTTCTATGTTATGGAGATTCAACCCACGAAACCCTGATATGGAAATTCACGAGTAAATCTAACGGCCCTTGTGGCTCGGATCTACGGTCCTGCCTCTCCTGAGCTTTGCACCCTTAGGGAATACTCACTGTATCTCCCATACTCCTCTGTGAGATCTAACGACTCATGGAAATTTGTGGATTCTCCTCAGAGAATTCTATCCATCCATTCCCCCTTGGCGATTTCTGCGAATTACCAAGTACTCCTCCGCAACTTGTCCACCTACGACGTGAACTTACGATGCCTTCTTGAATCTTCCAACTGCGACTCCCCTACACTGTCCTTCAACAATTTTGAAGGCCTTATTCTTCCTGAGCTTTCCCACGACTCTGTATCTTTTAGAAAAAACCCCTTGCACGCACTCCTTGCAGCAGACTTCAGACACTTCCTAGTGCTGAAAACATTGACCCTGCGCACACCTACAGCAGCAGTCTCCCGATGCTTCACTCAGGTCCACAACCCTGAGACTTCTCTTGGCCTACGCACTCCTTGCATGGCTCTTGTGCCTAAATATACTTTTAAGGAAATGAGAACAAAAGTAAAACTATCTGAGCTTTAGAGACGCAACCCTGAATTCTTGTCAACGCACTCGTTGTGGACAATTCAACTGCACTCCTTGTAGGAATTCTTACTTAGATAGAGAAACAATTGAAACTCATTCCATTATCCTTTCCTTTCAGATTTCAACTCAAAACATGAAATCATATACACATCATATAAAGCAAATGTATAACACGAAGCAAACATTCATGAGCATATCATTTAACATCAATACACAGAGAACAAACACAAAACCATGAATTTGAATCAAAACCCTTCTATTAATCCAAATATCTGTACATGGGTGTTCTTACACAACTCTCTGCATTCTCTTGCTCTTCTTCTACTTCAATAATGTTACAATACACAATGAGGGTGTCTATATCTCGTTTCCCTCTTGCACTCTCAAACAGTCTAATCTAGAATTAAATTCTATCTACCTGCATTAACTACTTTAAATGCCTTCTACGTACTAAGGACAAGAGAGAATCGCTCAGGGTCCATTTTAATTATACAAGTTCACTTCCACTTAAATGACTTCATTTAATATTGTGCAATAACTTCAAGGTGATTTCAAAATGTGTGTTGGTGCTTGTCGAGCTGTCCGTTGTCTTCCACGCTGGCTCGCTTGATGTTGGAGATGCTTCTGCATCATACTCCCTCACTTGAAAATTTTCATGGGCTCTTGTCCATGAGCTCCTGCACGGTCTATCCATGCTTCTGTGTCTCTACTTCAGTCTCCCATCTGGCATCTTAAATTGGATGGTTCTTCCACTTGACCAGATACTCAAAGTATTGCTTTCGCCTGGTCCTCTTGCTCACTCTTTTATCCAGTATGCACTCCATTTGCGGCTTATCTGCAACTGGCATCTTCTTTGTCCACTGGATCACTGGCTGCTCATTTCCAGTCCTTGTTTCTTCAGCTCTATATGGGTACAAATCATATATATTGAATATCAGAGAAATTCCGATCCCATCGGGTAATTCAATCTCATAAGCATTTGCCCCAAATTTCTTTAAGACCCTACATGGCCCGATTTTCTTCATCTTCAATTTATTATATGTTCCTCTCGGGAACCTTTCTTTCCTCAAGTGAGCCAGAATCAAGTCACCAACCTCAAACTGAAGTTGTCTCCTGTGTTGAACGGCTCTACGCTTGTATTCCTGACTTGAATTTAGTAGTCGCTCCTTCACCTGGATGTGAAGTTCCTTCATCGCCTCTGCGAAAACTTCTACACTAGTGCTCCTAGTTGCAGTCTATTCTAAATCCCTCAGTTTAGAAATTCCTCTTGGCTGCATGCCATAGACAATCTGAAATAGACTCTGTCCTGTGCTTCTGTTAACTGAGTCATTATATGCAAACTCTGTCTGTGGTAATATATTGTCCCACTAGCTGTGGTTTTCTGTCACCAAGCTTCTCAGCAAGTCTCCCAGACTTATGTTCACCACTTTTGTCTGTCCATCCATCTGAGGATGATAAGTTGAACTAAACAAAAAGTTAGTTGCCAGCTTCTTCCATAAGGTCCTCCAACAATTCCCTATGAATTTGGTGTCTCGATCCGAAACTATGCTCCTTGGTAAGCCATGAAGTCGAATGACTTCTTTGAAAAACAGATTCGTAATGTGAGTCACGTCACTATTTTTCTAACATGGAATGAAGTGTGCCATCTTGGAAAATCTATCCACCACCACAAATATTGAATCAACACCTCTTTGTGTTCTTGTCAACCCCAATACAAAATCCATGCTAATCGCATCCCATGGCCTCTCTGGTATGGGCAATGGTTGATAAAACCCCACATTCTGCTTTCTCCCCTTCGAATGATGGAAAATTCTGCATCTTTCTACAAATCTCTTGACGTATGCTCACATTCTCGGCTAGAAATATGACTCATTCAGCTTTGCGAACATCTTGTCGTGATCAAAGTGCCTTGCCAATCCTCCACTGTGTTTCTCCTTTAGCAAGTTCTCCCTCATGGAGCATTTCGGAATACACAACTGATTACCTCTAAACAATAATCCTTCCTGGATCATGTACTCTATCCACTGGCTTCTATCTCTGAGAATTGGATTCTCAACTGCTTCATACACCTCCTTAAAACCTGGATCATCAACGTACATGTCCCTGAGATCATCAAAACCCAACGTTTTCACTTTGAACTCCTGCAACAGCAAACACTTCCTGCTCAAAGCATCAACAACTTTGTTAACAGTACCAGAAATATGTTTAATCACAAAAGTGAAATTTTGCATATACTCTACCCATTTGACATGTTTTTGATTCAACTTCTCCTGTTGGGTCATAAACTGCAATGCATGATTATCACTGTACAATACAAACTCTTTCGGGATCAAGTAATGCCTCCATTTCTTGAATGCCTGGATGATAACATAAAACCCCTTATCATAAGTGGAGTATTTCATCTTCGTTTCATTCAGCTTCTCGCTAAAGTATGCTATTGGCCTATCTTCCTGACTGAAGACTGCCCCAATCGCAAATCCGCTTGCATCGCATTTCACTTGAAATGTTTTCTGGAAATCCGGCAACACCAAAACTGGTTGTTCCGTAATCTTCCTCTTCAACAGATTAAAAATCTTTCCGGCCTTTTCAGTCCAGTGAAAAATATTATGTCTTTTCTTCACTATATCCATCATTGCTGCACTAATTCCACTGAATTTCCTGATGAATTTTCTGTAGAAACTAGCTAAGCCGTGAAAACTTCTCACTTCAAAAATATTCCTCGGTGATGGCCAATTCTTGATTACTTCCACCTTATCTGGATCCATCCTCAACTCATTTGCTGAAATAACAAACCCCAAGTAAATGAGCTCTGTCATCATGAACGAGGACTTCTTCATATTTATCAACAACTTCTCCTGCTACAACCTCCACATCATTGTAGCCAAATGCTTCAGATGCTCTGCCACTATTTTGCTGTACACCAGTATGTCATCCAAATACACGATAACAAATTTTTCGATGAACTCCCTCAGGACTTCGTTCATCAACCTCATGAAGGTACTTGGTGCATTTGTTAATCAAAACAGCATAACAAACCATTCATACAACCCTTCATTGGTTTTGAATTCTATCTTCCATTCATCACCTTCTCTCATACGAATCTAATGATAACCGCTTTTCAAATCAATCTTTGAAAAATACTTTGCTCCACTCAAGCAATCCATCAGATCATCCATCCTCGGCAATGGAAATCTGTACCTGATGGTTATCTTGTTGATATCCCTCAATTCAGTACACATCCTCCAGCCTATGTCTTTCTTCGGACTGAGTACTGTTGGAACAACACATGGACTCAAGCTCTCCCTGACCAAACCTTTGTCCAATAAATCCTGGACTTGCCTCTTAACCTCCTCATTCTCTTGCGGTGTCAATCTGTACGCGGCTTTATTTGGAAAACTGGCTCCTGGTATGAGATCAATATGATGACTCACACTTTTGATTGGTGGAAACGAACAAGGTAATTCGTCCACTACTATGTCAACGAACTCTTCCAGTAGTTCCTAAATCTCCTCTGGTAAATCATCCACCCTTGTGTTGGTCAAAACAATCCTAGGTTTCCTGACCACAATGAACTGTGGATCCTCCTTCTTCTTAACCTCTGTAAGAAGTTCCTTCCCACTCATGAGAAGTACAATGTTGTTTACTTCCGGCTTCACCTCCTTATCCTTGATTGGAAGCAACATGTGTGTCCTCCCGCTCTTCTCTACGGTATATGTGTTCATTCTCCCATCATGAATCACATTTCTGTCATATTGCCATGGTCTACCCAGCAATACATGACAAACTTCCATAGGAATGACATCACATAATATCTTATCATTATATCCTCCTATCTTAAATTCAACTAAACATTGTTTATTGATAGTTACCTGATGTCCTTTTTGTAGCCACGAAACTCTATATGGGCTTGGATGATCAATCATCTCCAGCTCCAGTTTCTCTACCATCTCTGTAGAAACGAGATTATCCATGCTACGATTGTCTACAATGACCTTGCATACCCTGTCCTTGGTCTTGCAAGAAGTCCTGAAAAGTCTGGTCCTTTGGACTGAACTCTCCACCTCCTTCTCGGGTGTCAAAAGGACTTTTCGCATCATCAGTGATCTTCCGCCTTCAGCATCTTCTGCCTCAACATCATGCCTCTGTGCTTCGGTGATGTGAGCTTCTCCAATCTCTTTCTTTTTATATGGACACTCATATGACTTGTGCCCATTCTTTCCACATGTGAAGCATGTTATTACTCCACCTCTTCCTCTTCCTCTACCTCTAGTACAAGGAAAAGTGTTGTTGTCAGCATAATCTCCTCTCTGCTCATTATGTTGCCCCCTCTATTCAGCATATTTCCCTCGCTGTGATGTTCCACCTCTCTCAGTTCGAGTCTGAGGTTTCTTCCAGTCCTCCTTGGGCTTTTGATATTTGTCCTGGGCAACTAATTTTCCTCTGGGCTGACTTCTACCTCGGCCTCTCTGACTCTGCTTTCATATCAGCTTCTCTTCTACTTTCAGAGCCATCTGATAAGCATCTTCCACCATTCGAATGGTTACCATGCTCATCTTGCCCTTGATATCATATCTCGGGCCATTCATATATATTGCAACTTTCTCATCATCACTCTCACGATGACCTACCCTGATGTTCAGTTTATAGAATTCCTCAGTGTATTCTTTCATTGACATCAACTTCTGTCTTAGGTTCTGCATTCTCCTCAACAGAGTAATTTGGTAATCTCTGGGGATGAAATTCTCCTTCATCTTCATGATCATTCTATCCTAGCTCTTGATCTTCTGCTTTCCCTTGCAGCGTCTGTCAACTTGTAGTTCATCCCACCACAATGCTCCATGTCCCTTCAATCTTGTGACAACATGCTTGACTTTCTTGTCCTCTTCGACATCTTCATAGTCAAAGTATGTGTCTGGAGCTCTAATCCAGTCTAGAAGCTCTTCTGCATCCAAGTTTCCTTCATAAACTGGAATGTCCATCTTTGATCTTGCACCCATCTTTGCAATAGCTCTGATCAAATGCTCGTTTGATGCATCTTCAGCTGCAACTTCTTCTTCACGTTCAACCTCAATCTCACTCTCGAAATCACTGAGATCCCCAGCACTGATTGTGCGTCTTTGCGATGTCTCCATGTCTTCAAGTCTAGCTTGTAGATCAAACATCTCTCTCTCCATGGATGGATCCATCATCTGCCTGCCTCTTCTTCTTGCCATTTCCCTCTCCTCTGGTGGATCGGGTGTCTACATGTCCCTTCTCCTTGGCGGCATGGTGAATTCTCCTTCTCTGCTACAGAAAGAAAAGAACCTTTTTGTGCTCTGATACCAAACTTAATGTGTATCAGAGTGCTCTTTATCTCTTATGCCTCCCTCGCCTAAAATACACAGACAAGAATCAGGCTTTGATACCAAAAATGATGGCCCACGCCCGTAACCTCACAACCCGCAGGTCGGAAGATCGGCATGCTCACATGATCTTTTCTTCTTCCATTGGCCCAAAGAACTTCAAATGGTTCTTCTATTTCCCTATCGGGAAATCTACACCCACAACAATCCTCATGGGATCCCCTCTTCACAATCGGGAGATCAGACTTCGCAACTTTGCAAGGTCAGTGGTCGAGCGTTGGACTCTCGAATCCCCAAAACCTAACAACCAGTCAATGCTGACCTTTTCCTATCGGGGTTTTCCCTGTCATGATTTGGGCACTCGCGATGTCGAACAACTTGTCTTACCGACTCCCGAACCCCAATTTGCCGAAACCATGATATACTCACGGGTTTGACCTTTCAACACCTTCACCTCATCGGTGTTTCAGAATTCACAATATCGTGAATCTTGATGCAATTGTTTCGGGACTTCACACCACGAAACCCTGAAATAGCGTGCCACCTGTCCACTGACTGACTTCCCCATGGCCCACAGAATTCCTTTAGCTATCGAGATATCACGTATCATGATATCATGATTTCTATTGCTATGTTATCGAGTTTCAACCCACGAAACCCCGATATGGAAATTCATGAGTAAATCCGACGGCCCTTGTGGCTCGAATCTACAGTCCTGCCTCTCCTGAGCTTTGAACCCTTAGGGAATACTCATTGTATCTCCCCTACTCCTCTGTGAGATCTAACGACTCATGAAAATTTGTAGATTCTCCTTGGAGAATTCCATTCATCTGTTCCCCCTTGGCGATTTCTGCAAATGACCAAGTACTCCTCCACAACTTGTCCACCTACAGCGCGAACTTACGATGCCTTCTTGAATCTTCCAACCACGACTCCCCTACGCTGTCCTTCAACAATTTCGAAGGCCTTATTCTTCCTAAGATTTCCCATGACTCTGCATCTTTTAGAAAAAACCCCTTGCACACACTCGTGGCAGAATTCAGACACTTCCAAGTGCTGAAAACCTTGACCCTGCACACACCTACAGCAGCAGTCTTCTGATGCTTCACTTAGGTCCACAACCCTGAGACTTCTCTTGGCCTGCGCACTCCTTGCACGGCTCCTATGCCTAACTACACTTTTAAGGAAATGAGAACAAAAGTAAAACTATCTGAGCTTCAGAGACACAACCCTGAATTCTTGTCGACGCACTCCTTGCGGACACTTCAACTACACTCCTTGCAAGAATTCTTACTCAGATAGAGAAACAATTGAAACTCATTCCATTATCCTTTCCTTTCAGATTTCAACTAAAAACATGAAATCATATACAGAGCATATAAAGCAAATGTATAATAGGAAGCAAACATTCATGAGCATATCATTTAACATCAATACACAAAGAACAAACATGAAACCATGAATTTGAATCAAAACCCTTCTATTAATCCAAATATTTGTACATGGGTGTTCTTACACAGCTCTTTGCATGCTCTTTCTCTTCTTCTGCTTCAATAATGTTACAATACACAATGAGGGTGTCTATATCCCGTTTCCCTCTTGCACTCTCAAACAGTCTAATCTAGAATTAAATTATATCTACTTGCATTAAATACTTTAAATGCCTTCTACCTACTAAGGACGAGAGCGAATTGCTCAAGGTCCATTTACATTATACAAGTGCACTTCCACTTAAATGACTTCATTTAAGATTGCGCAATAACTTCAAGGTGATTTCAAAATGTGTGTTGGCACTTGTCCAGCTGTCTGTTGTCTTCCATGCTAGCTCACTTGATGTTGGAGATGCTCTTGCATCACCTAAAGAGCACCACTCACGGTGCCTCTAGAGCACCATCGCCTGCTCCTCCCTCAGGTGGTGGCGGCCCACCACCTCCTGCCCCAAGATCTGGTGGTCCCCCCCCTATCAGCCCCTTCTACCCTGGCGGCAGTCGTCCGATCATCATCGCAGCAGCCATTGCTGCCCGTCATACTATGGCCAGCCATGGTGGCAGCACCCCCACACGCTGCTCCAGGAAAGCCTCATCCTAGATGCGAGACCATATGCCCTTAGGCACATCCTATAACACTGTCTCTAGACGACAGCGTATATCCTCAAAATCTGCTCTGACAGCCGCCGAAGGAGCGTGTGATGGCCCAGCACCAGGGTCATCAAACCGACGCCTCCTTGCTGCCCTCTCTGGCTCAACTAGTCACACCACGATGTCCTCACACCGACGTCTCTCTCCCCACGGTGGTCTCTCCGACGCTCTCTGCAACTCCACCTCGCACTCGCAAGGTGCCACATATGCACATGCAAACAAACACCAGATAGTATCAACATCTATATCATATACATAAGGCATGCTATCTCAAAAAACACAAAACATGCATATCAACATCATCAAATCAACATACCTCGGTGGTCAAAAACCTCCACTGGGGGTAGCACCATGTCTGGATCATCCCGGAAGTCAACCCCGGCATAGGGGTGCCGTAGTATCACCTGCGGCATATGCCACCATAGTTGTGTCGCCTCTGCAGTGAAGAAGTGGCCACCCTTGCCACCAGCATGGTGAAGCAACATGGTTGACCACCACCTTAGTCATGGTTCTCATGCCCCAGGCACACCCAATAGAATCCTAGGGCACAACATCGGCACCCTCTCCAGAAACCAGGCGACCAGGATGGACCCGAAGGTAAACTCCCCCGTATCCATGGACCAACAGTGGTCCAACTTCCCCATCATCCTTGCGTGCAGCGTAAGCCCCCAACCGAACTACTCACCGGCCAACACTCTCCCCATCACCATCAACTGGACCCCACTGATCTGCTGGGTCGCTAGTGACCCATATACTCTCACAATCATCACTACTATACAACGATGTGCCAGGGCATCTATCAACCCAATGCTCGCAACCATCCCGAACATAAAGTTCTGACCAGAATAGTATCTCTGGCCAACGGTCGCTAGGGCCAAATTCCTTGGTAGCACCGGCTCTGCCGGTAGGGGAACACCCCAAAACGGGAGCCCAGTCAAGAAGTACATGTCCTCCACCGTAGTAAAGGGGATCTGCTCTCCTTGCACAAGGAAGAAATGTAGCTCTGAACTCCACATCTGGATCAGGAACTACAGGAGATACTCCTGTGCCCGTATCAAAGGGCACTCAAAGAACTTTAGCAACCCACAGGCTGCCAAAGTCGCTCGCACACCTGGATCCTCAATAGCCACGACGTCTCATAGCTAGGACCAATCTCACTCTCGCAAACCCACTAGCATCTTGCAAACTATCCACCTGCATCCACAACAAAGAGTCTTATATCAGTCCATGAGACCATCAACAACATCACAAAGATCAATTTTACACCCGTCAACCTTGCCTCTAAAGGCACGGTTTTTTCAACCCACAGGCGCGCACGCATGCGTGCCTGTTCACTACATAGGCGAGCACATATGCGCACCTGTTAGCTTCATAGCCGTGCTCTCAGGCACGCCTATTACCTACACAGGAGTGCTCTTAGGCGCGCCTGTTACCTACACAGGCATGCACTGGTGCGCGCCTATCCATGCCACAACCGCGCACAAATGCCTAGATGTACAGCCAATAAGCACGCACATAGTGCACACCTTTTATTCCCTCACCAGCACCCCCATGCGTGTCTATCCGGTGGGCAGGCATGCACGTGTGCACACCTACTTCCGGATCGCCCGCGCACGTGGGGCCCACATCCTCAAATTCCCTCTGTACAACCCTCCGTATAGCCCCTGACCAAAAAATGAAATTCTATTTCTATGCAAGAGGATCAGACCACCAACCTGAAGCTCACTAATTGCTAATCAGATGCCTCATCCTCCCCGAATCTCCAAATATCCTCTGAAAACTGCTCGTCCAGTCACTATCACAGTAGGTACAAATGAGGTGGCGATGTGGGCCCTACAACTATATATAGGCCTTTTTTCCAAACTTGCACTCACCATTCCGGGAGCCCACGGTGTCCATTTCTTGATCCATCTTCAACCATGGGATCAACATCCCTTCATCTACATAACAACAGTCCCTGGGCCTCTTTTCATCCTGAGCCCCTGGGGTGCCATTTTTCATACCCTGGTCAGGTACACATGCACCTATTCACGCTTATCAAATACATGCTCATATCTTCGATTCTCTTCAGATATTGTTCACGTCGGGTATTTGGTTTTCATGTGTGCAGGTACTTGATCATCATACATCGGCACAACCCCTTTAGGTATATACTCAGCACTGGCATGTAGTCTTTCCCTTTGTATCGCACTTACATTTCCAGTCACACCCTCTGACATTTGCCTCTAGAATCCCCATTCCTGGCTCTGCAGTACCCACACCTCCATTTGCATCTTCAGTACTATCACCCAGTAGCATTCTTACCCACATGAGTTGTCCCATTCATAGCACCTTTTGACACTTCTGACACTCATGTTGTTTTTCAAAAAACTTTAGGGATGGGAGTCCCTATAGTCTTACATAATGTCGCGAATCAACCACATACTCCTTCTCCTCATTTTGCTAGATTTCCCACACAGACTCCCCGATTATGATGCAAACGCACTGCACAGGGCACATCTGCTTCCTCAGGACCTTCTTCTTCTCAGCCCGAAGAACTCCAAGGTTCTTCTATTTCTCTGTCGGGAAATCTACACCCACAGATTCTCTTCTGCGTGATCCCCCTTCTTTGATTTATCAGGGAATCAGAACTCGTGACTTCGCAGGTTCAAAGGTTGGACATTGGGTTCTCAAATCCCTAATACCCGATGTTTCAATCAATGCTGACTTCCTCTTTCCTTTGTCAAGACTTCGGCTCTATCATGACTTTGCTACTCGCGATACCAAGCCCTCAATTTTCCAACCCCCGATACCCGATGCACCGAAATGCCGATACGATCCTATTGCATTTTCACAACCTCGTGTCCTCGTGACTTGGAGTACCCAATATTTGGGCCCTCACCCTACGAACTCCTGAGTTCGCGAGATCTCCCGATCTCTGCCACCTGTCTTCCACTCACTCTTGCGGTCCCACACGCTACCTTGTGGTTGTTGAGATATCACAACTCGCGATATCGAAATTCTTGATGCAATCCCTTGCAGCTCCAACTCACAAACCTCTGACTCACGATATGCCGATACACTGATGTGTCACGACACCTGTCCTCCACTATGATCCTTAACCCCATCGGGAAATTGCGTATCGGAATATTGCGATTCCTGTTACTATATGCTCGGGACTTCCAATTCCCCGAATTCCGATACGAGCTACCACCTGTCCTTTGCTCTAGCACCTATGGCCCACACTCCTGTAGTGATCGAGAAATCATGTATCGCGATTCTGATGTGAAAGAGTCTCTTGCCTTCGAAAACCCCGATACTCTGATTCACGACTTCCTCAGATCTCCCGACACGTGTCCCTACTGATGGACGGTTCTGAGCTTATCGGGATTTCATGGATCGCGATTTCTGATGCAACGATTTCTTCATTCTTGGAATCCACGATGTGTTAAATCCTGACTCCTCTCTTGATGTCTGACGCGTGTCCTGCTGAGATAAACGGCTAAGATCTCCGTCGGTGTTTCGAGACTCGAAAGGTCTCAGTTCTCTCAACCTTCAAAACCCCGATGCCTCTAATATCCCGATGACTTGTCCAGGACTTCCCCTCTGCACACTAGGGCTTAACCCCTGCGCAACTTCCCAAGATCTAACGACTGACGGGAAATCGCTTGCTGATCCAATGGCTCAGCAGCCTCTCGAGCTTGATTTCTGGTGTGGTCGTAACCTCCTCGCCCCTCCGCGAGATCCAATGGATGACGAGTTTTGTCAATCTCCTTTGTAAGATCCCGACCATCGATTTCTTTCCCCTTGGGGATTTCTTGGCACGAAAATCTCCTATGCAACCTTTCAATAACTCTGAAGGATTTTCTTCCTCCTAAGATTTCTTCACTTCTTAGTCTCTTAGGAATAATAACCCTTGGCTCGCACCCCTTGCGGAAATCCTGTGAATGCTTCAACTGTTTGAGCTTCCTTTGACTTTGCACAGACTTGTAGCAACAGTCCTCGAAAGCTTCCTTCTCATACTCATGACTAAGAATTCCTCTTCAGCCTGCGCACTCCTTGCACGGCTTTAGCAACCCACTTTCACTTCTAGGTGAATGGGAACAAGAGTTAAACTCCCTGAGCCTCCATCAACGCACTCCTTGCGGATGATTATCGACTACACACCTTGCAGGAATCTCCTGGCTCAGATAGAGAAACAATTGAAACTCATTCCATCTCCCCTTCAGATTTCAGTTGAAACATGAAATCACATGCACAACATATAAAAGCAAATTCATGATAGAAAACAAACATTCATGAGCACATCAACAATATACACAGAGAAACAACACAAACCATGAATTTGAATTAAAGCTTTCTTCTATTAATTCAAAATGCCTGTACATGGGTGTTCTTCATACACTATTCTCTGCTTGCTCTTCTCTTCTCCTGAATGCTTCCATTATGTTACAATGGTACAATGAGGGTGTCTATATCTGTTTTCCCTCTCGGACTCTAAACTATCAAATCTAGAATTAAAAAATCATATCTACTAGCATTAACTAGATTAAATGCCTCTTATCTACTAAGGATGAGAGCGTGTCGCTGAAGGTCCAATACAATATACAAAAGGTGCTCCTTCATAAATGATTCATTGAAGGTTTGGCGCATCATTTCCCAAAAGTTTTCAAAGCAATATGTCATGTGTTAAAACAACACATGCGCTGGCTCCACGCTCGCTTTGGAAAGTGTGATGCTCCTGCATCATACTCCCTTTCTTGAAAGATTTCATGGGCTCCTGTCCATGAGTTCCTGCACGGTTTGTCCATGCTTTTGAATCTCTGCTTCAGTCTCCCAGCTGGCATCTTCCACTGGATGGATCTTCCATTTGACCAGATACTCAAAGTATTGCTTCCGTCTGGTCGTTTTGCTCACCCTCTTGTCAAGTATACGCTCCATCTGTGGCTTCTCTGCAATTGACATCTACTTCTACCACTGGATTACTGGCTTCTCATCACTTGTTCTTGTTTTCTCAGCTTTGTATGGATACAAATCCGAGACATTGAATATCGGAGATATTCCAATCCCATCGGGTAACTCAATCTCATAAGCGTTTTCTCTGAATTTCTTCAGGACTCTGCATGGTCCAATTTTCTTCATTTTTAACTTGTTGTATGTTCCTCTTGGGAACCTTTCCTTCCTTAGATGTGCCAGAAATAGATCACCAAGTTCAAACTGAAGTTGCCTCTTCCACTGATCGGCTCTGCGCTTATATTCTTGATTTGATTTCATCAGTCGCTCCTTCACCTGGCTATGAAATTCTTTCATTGTCTCAACAAATTATTCTGCACTAGCACTGATAGTAGTAGTCTGCTCTGAATCTCTCAATTCAGAAACTCCTCTTGGATGTGTGCCATATATAATCTGAAATGGACTTTTTCCTGTGCTCCTGTTCACTAAGTCGTTGTATGCAAACTCTGCCTATGGCAACACATTGTCCCAACTGCTATGGTGCTCTGTCACCAGGATTCTTAATAAGTCTCCCAGACTTCTATTTACCACCTCTGTTTTCCCATCCGTCTGAGGATGATAGGCAGAACTAAACATCAAGTTAGTCCCCATATTCTTCCAGAGCGTCCTCCAGAAATGTCCAATGAATTTCGTATCCCTGTCTGATACTATACTTCTGGGTAACCCGTGAAGTCTAACGACCTCCTTAACAGATTTGCAATATGAGTCGCATCGCTGGTCTTCTGACATGGGATAAAATGTGCCATTTTGGAAAACCTGTCAACCACCACAAAGATCAAATCATGTCCTCTTTGCGTCCTAGGCAATCCCAATATGAAATCCATGCTAATTTCATCCCATGGCCTCTCTGGTATGGGTAATGGCTAATAAAAACCTGCATTCTTCTTTCGCCCCTTCGAATGCTGGCAAACTCTGCACCTATCTACAAATCTCTTGACTTTTGACCGCATCCCTGGCCAAAAGTACACTTCACTTAGCTTCGTGAATGTTTTGTCATGACCAAAATGTCCTGCCAATCCACCACTGTGCTTTTCCTTTAGAAGATTCTCCCTCATGGAGCAATTCGGAATACACAACTGATTTCCTCTGAACAACAATCCCTCCTGGATCATATAGTCTATCCAAGGGCTTCTGTCTCTAAGAACTGGATTCTCAGCTGCTTCATACGCTTCCTTGAAATCCTGATCAGTTGCATACATGTCCTTAAGATCATCAAAGCCTAAAGTCTTGACTTTGAACTCCTGGAACAACAAACATTTCCTGCTCAAAGCATCAACCACTTTGTTAGCAGTACCCGAAATATGTTTAATTACAAATGTAAAATTCTGCATGTATTCTACCCATTTAACATGCCTCTGATTCAACTTCTCTTGTTGAGTTACATATTACAATGCATGGTTATCACTATATAAAACAAATTCTCTTGGAATCAAATAGTGCCTCCATTTCTTTAATGCCTGTATGATGGCATAAAATTCTTTATCATACGTGGAATATTTTTCCTTTGCTTCATTCAGATTCTTGCTGAAATATGCAATTGGTCTGTCCTCCTGGCTCAAGACCACTCCTATAGCAAAGCCACTCACATCACATTTTACCTGGAACACTTTCGTAAAATCCGGCAACACCAAAACCGTCTGTTCCGTGATCTTTTGTTTCAACAGGTTGAAACTCTTCTCTGCCTCTTCAGTCCAATGAAAAGATTTATGTCTTTTCTTGATGGTATCCGTCATCGTTGCGCTAATTCCACTGAAATTCCTGATGAATTTTCGGTAGAAAATAGCTAGTCCATGAAAACTTCTCACCTCAAAAATATTTCTCTGTGATGGCCAATTTTTAATTACCTCCACTTTACTTGGATCCATCTTTAATTCATTCATCGATATGACAAATCCAAAGTAAATGAGTTATGTCTTCATAAATGAATATTTCCTCATGTTGATCAACAACTTCTCCTACTTTATCTTCTTCATTACTGCAGCTAAATGCTTCAGATGTTCTCCTTTTGTTTTACTGAAAATCAATATGTCATCCAGATAAACAATGACAAATTTACCAATGAATTCCCTTAGGACTTCATTCATCAACCTCATGAAGGTACTCGGTGCATTCATCAAGCCAAATGACATGACTAGCCACTCATACAACCCTTCGTTGGTTTTGAAGGCTGTCTTCCACTCATCGCCTTCCCTCATGCGAATCTGATGGTATCCACTTTTCAAATCAACCTTTGAAAAAAATTTGGCTCCACTTAAACAGTCCATCAAGTCATCCATCCGTGGCAATGGAAACCTGTACCTGATGGTTATCTTGTTAATGGCTCTAGAATCAGTGCACATTCTCCAACCTCCATATTTCTTTGGACTCAATACCATTGGAATGACACACGGGCTTAAACTTTCCCTGACCAGACCTTTATCTAACAGTTTCTGTACCTGCCTTTTAACCTCTTCATTCTCTTACGGCGTCAACCTGTACGCGGCTTTATTCGGAAAACTAGCTCCTGGTATGAGGTCTATATGGTGACTTACGCTCCTCATCAGCGGCAACGAATGAGGTAATTCGTCTACCACTATGTCAGCGAACTCTTCCAGCATTTCCTGAATTTCTTCCGACAAATCATCCATTCTTGTGCTAGTCAAAATGATTTTTGGTTTCCTGACCACAAAGAATTGTGGATCTTCCTTCTTCTTTACTTTCGTAAGAAGTTCCTTCCCACTCATGAGAAGTACAATATTTCTCGTTTCTGGTTTTACTTCTTTATCTTTAATTGGAAGTAGCATATGTGTTCTTCCATTCTTCTCCAAAGTATATGTATTCATCTTCCCATCATGAACTACGTTCCTATCATATTGCCATGGTCGGCCCAGCAATAAATGACATACATCCATAGGAATAACATCACCGAGTATTTTATCGTTGTACCCTCCAATTTTAAATTCAACTAAACATTGTTTAGTGACATTTACCTGATGTCCCTTTTGTAGCCATGAAACTTTGTATGGACTCGGATGAGCAATCGTCTCCAGCTCCAGTTTCTCCACCATCTCGGTTGAAACGATATTATCTGTGCTATTGCTGTCCACGATAACCTTGCACACTCTGTCTTTGGTCTTGCATGCTATTCTGAAAAGTCTATTTCTTTGAGTTGTGTCCTCCACCTCCTTCTCGAGTGTTAAGAGAACTTTATGCATCATCAATGACCTTCTGTCTTCTGTGTCTTCTGCTTCAGCATCTCACCTCTGTGCCTCGGCAATGTGAGCTTCTCCTCCATCCTACTTCTTATCTGGACAGTCAAATGACTTGTGCCCATTATTTCCACACATGAATCATGTGATGACTCCAACTCCGCCTCTTCCTCTACCTCTGGTACGAGGAAATGTGTTATTATCAACGTATCCTCCACCGTGTTCTATATGCTGCCTTCGTTGTTCAGCGTGCTAGCCTCACTGTGAACTTCCACCTCTTTCTGTTCTAGTCTGAGGCTTCTTCTAGTCGTCCTTGGATTTCTGGAACCTATCTTGGGCAACTGACTTACCTTTGGGCTGGCTCCTACGTCGGCCTCGTTGTCCTGGCTTACGGCTCAGCTTCTCTTCAGCTTTCAACGCCATTTGATACGCATCCTCCACCGTTCAGATGGTTTTCATACTCATCTCGTCCTGGATATCATATCTCAAGTCATTCATATACCTGGAAACTTTTTCATCATCGCTCTCTCGATGACTTGCTCTGATATTTAGCTTGTAGAATTCCTCGGTATACTCCTTCACTGTCATCAACTTCTGTCTCCGGTTCTGCATTCTCCTGAACAGTGTGATTTGATAATCCCTTGGGATGAACTTTGCCTTCATCTTTGCAATCATTCGATCCCAGCTTTTGATCTTTTTCTTGCCCTTGCAGCGTCTATCTGCTTGAAGCTCATCCCACCATAGTGTTGCGTGTCCCTTCAATTTTGTGACAGCATGCCTAACCTTCTTATCTTCTTCGATATCTTCATAATCGAAGTAAGTGTCAAGAGCTCTAATCTAGTCTAGAAGCTCTTCTACATCTAGATTCCCTTCATAAGTTGGAATGTCCATCTTTGTTTTCGAACTCATCTAGGCGATAGCCTTAATTAATCGCTCATTGGTTGCATCTTTGGCTGTAACCTCTCCTTGTTGTTCGGCTTCAACTTCACCTTCGGAGTCACTTAGATCTCCAGCATTGGCTGTGCGCCTCTACGCTACCTCCATATCTTCTAGTCTTGCTCGGAGATCACGTATCTGCCTCTCCATTTATGGATTCTGTGCTTGTCTCCCTCTTCTTCTCTGGTTCTCCCTATCCTCTAGATCGGGTGATTGTCTTTCTCTCCTCGACGACATGGTAAAATTTTATTTTCTTCTCTGCTACAGAAAGAAAAGAAATTTTCTGGCTCTGATACCACTCTGACACAAACGCACCACATAGGGCATGTCTGCTTCCTCAGGACCTTCTTCTTCTCGGCCCGAAGAACTCCAAGGTTATTCTATTTCTCTATCGGGAAATCTACACCCACAGATTCTCTTCTGCACGATCCCCCTTCTTTGATTTATCAGGGAATCGGAACTCGTGACTTCGCGGGTTCAAAGGTTGGACACTGGGTTCTCAAATCCCTGATACCCGATGTGTAAGTCAATGTTGACTTCCTCTTTCCTTTGTCGGGACTTCGGCTCTATTGCGACTTCTCTACTCGCGATACCAAGCCCTTGATTTTCCAACCCCAGATACCTGATGCGTCAAAATGCCGATACGATCCTATCGCATTTTCACAACCTCACGTCCTCGTGACTTGGAGTACCCAATATTTGGGCCCTCACCCTGCGAACTCCCGAGTTCGCGAGATCTCCCGATCTCTACCACCTATCTTCCACTCACTCTTGCGGTCCCCCACGCTATCTTGTGGTTGTCGGGATATCGTAACTCACGATATCACAATTCTTGATGCAATCCCTTGCAGCTCCAACTCACGAACCCCCGACTCCCGATATGTCGATACACCGATGTGTCACGGCACCTATCCTCCACTATGATCCTTAACCCCATTTGGAAATCATGTATCGGAATATCACGATTCCTGTTACTATATGCTCGGGACTTCCAATTCCCCGAATTTCGATACGAGCTGCCACCTGTCCTCTGCTCTAGCACCTATGGCCCACACTCCTGTAGTGATTGGGAAATCGCGTATCGTGATTCCGATGTGCAAGAGTCTCTTTCCTCCAGAAACCCCGATACTCGGATTCATGACTTCCTCGGATCTCCCGACACGTGTCCCTGCTGATGGACGGTTCTGAGCTTATCGGGATTTCGCAGATCGCGATTTTTGATGCAACGATTTCTTCATTCCTGGAATCCGCGATGTGTTAAATCCTGACTCCTCTCCTGATGTCTGACGCGTGTCCTGTCGAGATCAATGGATGAGATCTCCATCGGTGTTTTGAGACTCGAAAGGTCTCAGTTCTCTCAACCTTCAAAACCCCGATGCCTCCAATATCCCGATGACTTGTCCAGGACTTCCCCTCTGCACAATAGGGCTTAACCCCTACGCAACTTCCCAAGATCTAATGGCTGATGGGAAATCGCTTGCTGATCCAATGGCTCAGCAGCCTCTCGAGCTTGATTTCTGGTGTGGTCGTAACCTCCTCGCCCCTCCGCGAGATCCAACGGCTGACGGATTTTGTCAATCTCCTCTGTAAGATCCTGACTGTCGATTTCTTTCCCCTTGGGGATTTCTTGGCATGAAAAATATCCTATGCAACCTTTCAATAACTCTGAAGGATTTTCTTCCTCCTGATCTTTCTTCACTTCTCAGTCTCTTAGGAATAAGAACCCTTGGCTCACACTCCTTGCGGAAATCCTGCAAATGCTTCAACTGTTCGAGCTTCCTTTGACTCTGCCCACACTTGCAGCAGCAGTCCTTGAAAGCTTCCTTCTCAGACTCACGACTGAGACTTCCTCTTCATCTTGCACACTCCTTGCACAGCTTTAGCAACCCACTTTCACTTCTAGGTGAATGGGAACAAGAGTTAAACTCTCTGAGCCTCCATCAACGCACTCCTTGCGGATGATTATCGACTGCACACCTTGCAGGAATCTCCTGGCTCAGATAGAGAAAAAATTGAAACTCATTCCATCTCCCCTTCAGATTTCAGTTGAAACATGAAATCACATGCACAACATATAAAAGAAAATGCATGATAGGAAACAAACATTCATGAGCACATCAACAATATACACAGAGAAATGACACAAACCATGAATTTGAATGAAAGCTTTCTTCTATTAATTCAAAATGCCTGTACATGGGTGTTCTTCATACACTATTCTCTGCTTGCTCTTCTCTTCTCCTGAATGCTTCCATTATGTTACAATGGTACAATGAGGGTGTCTATATCCATTTTCCCTCTCGGACTCTAAACTATCAAATCTAGAATTAAAAAATCCTATCTACCAGCATTAACTAGATTAAATGCCTCCTATCTACTAAGGACGAGAGCGTGTCTCTCAAGGTCCAATACAATATACAAAAGGTGCTCCTTCATAAATGATTCATTGAAGGTTTGGCACATCATTTCCCAAAATTTTTCAAAGCAATATGTCATGTGTTAAAACAACACATGCGTTGGCTCCACACTCGCTTTGGAAAGTGCAATGCTCCTGCATCAGATTATCTCTTCACGGTTCTATTTTTTAACTGCACCTCCGCAGTATCATGAACCCTACATTTCATCCACAATCAGTTTTCCCATATGCAAATCTCCCTTCATTTCACCTACCTCATACAGGAACTCACCAATGGGGCCCCCACCCTTCATCAGTTTTCTGAGAAAATTATGACCTACACAGGCCACCCATATCACACTGGGGCACCCATTTCTGTATTTGTATATTTCTCCCCAATTATTCATTATTTATTGTACAAATGCCTTTATTTCCAGTCGTTACATTACCTTTTTTATCGTCACCTTTGACGACCTGCTTCCCTCTTTTTGGCCAACTACAACCCATGTCACCCTTGGTTGGAGCACTACTTATCATCTACCCTTGTCAGCATCATCCATATCTTCAGAGTACCCCACAAGTCACTTATCTCTGCCCTGTGAATTTGTTCACCTTGTCCCGCCTCTGGCACAACTTATCCCCAGTCTTGTCGTCCCCTGACACTCGACCTCATTGAATAGTTGCGGCCACTTTTTATCTCACACATACTCCAACCAAGGGTAGTCTTGAGTCTTCCCACATATTGACTTCATCCATGTACCTCCTCCACTTCCTCACCTCACCTAGTAGATTTCACGAAGCCATTTTCTTCTAGAAGTTGCGTCCCCCTTTTTTTCGACATCAGCACAGTTTCCAAAAGGGCGATAGTATCTTGATTCTCATTATCCACTCAATGAGAGATCTCGGACGGCACAGGGTGAAACACCATTACTCCCTACTGTCATTGACCCCCATAAAATTCGACGCCAACACTTTCTCATGTTACGGTGGGCCTTACTTTGCGACTATTGTAGTTAGTTCTTTCATTTGTCGAAGACCTCTGAACTTGGCAGGGCTATCAATGCCCACATAATCATTGTTATTTATTATGATGATCACTGCCTACTATTCAGAGTATGTTCATTTGCAGAATTGTCTTCTACCTTTATCACGACCTCCCCCAAGGGCGTTGCAGTTGTCTACATGAACACTTCAGTCATCTTTTTCAGAGTTACATGACACAAGCATGGGGCATGCCCGCCTCGTTTGTACACAATTTTCTATTTTACACACTTCATGAAAGGTCGGGTCCTACCGGTTCCTTTTTTCCTCCAATGGATCACTCTAGACGATCCCACTATTGCTCTCTCTTACAACAACATTCTTAGTAGAAGAAACATTGATGGATTTCGGTTATACGTATGCTCCTAACCTCATCCATTAGGGGGCATCTGTTATCGCTGAAATTTCGTCTGCACATGATTACAAGAACTCAACATCATCAAACAGTGATGAAGTCATCCATGGACCTGAATTAATACCAAAGCATTCAAAAAAGGTCAAAAAATATACAAAGTAGTGAAAAATTGAAGAGCACTATGCATGCATTGGGCATGCACGCATGCGTGAAACAGGAACGCAGAAATCATGCACATGCACACGATGCGCGACTGTTATCGCAAAAAGCCGTGCACCTGCTAAACGACACATTTATGAGAGTGGTTGTCCTCCCACCCACTCATGGTTCAGCTCCCAAGCTGATTTGACCCTCAAATCTGGACTAGATCTGACTGGTGGGCTGGTCAAAGACCTAGGAATTCCCTAATTGGCCTCTTTTCACACCACAAAGAAGTTAAACAATAACCCAAATGAATGCTATAAAAATCCATGAATGCACCTCACTTTCTCAAGGAATTCAAAGTAATGTTATGCTGCCTCTATTGTCTTTAGAACTCCATCCTTTTCAAGAGAATATTGGCACCATTGCATTAGACAATCCATCTCACCCATTGAGTGGATTTGTAAAGAGTTATTTCATCATTTTCCATGCTTCTTTTGTTGTAAGAAGAGCAAGGTAGTGGGGGTCCAAGAGCCCTCCCTTGGAGGAAGAAGGGACTCATAGTCCCCTTTCTTCTTGGTGCTTTGTTTCACTAATAGATCAGCCTCAACATTGGTGACATGGGTCTTATTGGTGACTAATAGATCAGCCTATGCTCATGAATTTAGTTTTTATTGCATCTCTTATTTTAATTCTTAATTGTATTTTTTATTTTCTTTCCCTAACTCTTTTCCTTACAGTTGTCCTGCTCAGTAGACCCAACTGAGCTTGCAAGCACCTCTATTTTTCTCACCAAGGTGACGAAAGAGGTGCAGCAAACAGATACTGATTCTTGATCATTGCCTTGTCCAATTGATGGTAGTCAATGCAGAGCCTCCACGACCCATCCTTCTTTCATATGAAAATAATCGACACACTCCATGGTGACACGCTTGGATGTTTCAGTCCTAGGTCCAGGAAATCCTTCAGATGCATTTTCAACTATTGTAACTTCGGGGTCAACATTCAATAAGGCGTTCTTGCTATCGGTTTAGTCCTCGGTTTTAGGTCTATAGTAAAATCCAATTCCCTCTTCAGTGGCATCCCAGGTAACTCCTTCGAAAATATGTCCGCAAACTCTCTCACCACCCGAAGGTGTTCTAAACGTTTCACTAATCCCTTCTCATTTAATGCAAGGATCGCATAAATCTTGCAACCCTTGCGCATGATCTTCCGTAGATGTAAGGAAGAGACGAAACTCAGGGAAACTCCCTGGTTCCGTCTTACAATCTCACGTCTCTGTCCCTCATCATCGACCAAGCTCAATCGTTTTATCTTACAGTTGAGTATTGCTTCATGCGATTCCAACCAGTCCATACCAATTACGACATCATAAGATCCTAAGATCGTGACGTACAAGTTGGCCCTTGTGACAAACTCTCCCAGTTTAAGGATACAGCCCGTAACCTTTCCTCCATCCTTTTGTTTGGATCTTGAGGCCATCTCTACAAAGCTAAACTCATCTTGCTCGACTTCTTTTACCTTAATCCTTTTTAGCGCTACACCCAAAATGAAACTCTCGGTAGCACTGGGATCTATCAAAATACTAAGGGTCTGGTTAGCGATGGTACCTTTCTTCTCGAGGATAGTCAACTAGTGCTCTGCCTGGTGGTTATTCATCGCTGCATGTATCCGATGGGCCTTGCCCATATCTTCCACTGTAGTGGGTCCGGTCGATCTGGACACTCTATTCCTCTCCATCAGGCAGTCATGCTGGTAGTGTGGCTCCCCACACATCCAACACCCCTTCTTCAGCCCAGTAGTCCTAGTACCCAAAGTAGAGGGTGAATTCCAATGCTAAGGCCAACACAAACTTGGTGAGATTAAGTGTCTCGGTAAGGGTGCAGAGCATACCATAGCAGATCCAAAATAGGCTTCGTACTTGGGCACCGTACAGCTACCCTGTCATAAGGCATGGAACTCTTTGAGATGATGCTAAATGAATTCCTATGATAGGTACCTCTCTCAGAACCGCTCCTCGAATAGTTCCTGAGACTCTCTTCGACGGTCATGTTCAAGGTGGCAGGAGCGTCTTCCACCATAGAAGAGCATTCCCCTTCAGTTGAAAGACAACCATGTAGACCTTCAAGCTGGAAGTCATAATCGTGAAAGAACTACGCCTTGCTCCACAATTGACCCTCAATGGCACAGCCATCCGTGACACTCATGGACTCGAGAACTCAACTCTCTCGAGTTCTCTATGGATGCTAACAGTACTAGCTAGGGCATGATGTGGACCCTCAGGGGTATAGGTGCCCTGGCCTCATCTCAGTACTAATGGTGAGTCAAGTTCTTTGAAATTATCTAGAAGGGCCTTGTCAGACCACCATCATCCCTTACTATAAGCGAATCCAGCCCAAGGACTTGTTCCTCCCCTTGGGGTCAGACTCTAAGGGCACGAAGCTTTTGGAGGCGTCGCACTTCCATCCATGATACCTCACCACGAATCTCTATGGTGTCATCTAACAGTGATTATCGCAAGGACAAGTTAAAGATTTAAATAGAGTTAGGTTAAGACTCAAGGGTTTACTACAGTGGAAAGCATGGCAATCCACAGTCGCAGGGTTGAACCCGCTCTGATACCATATGTAACATCCCCACCACTCATGACAACAAGATACATACAACAGGTCAATTTTTTTTTTGTGTGTTAGGAAAAATAAAACATCGAGAACAAGGTGCTTGAGGAATCATTCGCCGAACTCAACATCTAACCTCACATTCTAATTATGCAGGCGGTCTGTAGTCTACTACAGTCCCTTGATAAAAATTCATGGTGAAATCATTTATCGGTTAAAGTTTCGAGGCGCAATACCCCATCATGAAATACGCTCATCCGTAACAATTTTAATTACACGCTAGAAGACTAATGTCTAAGAATGTCATCTATTACTAAATCCAAATGCACACAAAGTTTAAGATCTAAGTCATCATACAATGCAGACATCAATGTTTCTAGAGTTCATCTACAATTTATATCAATGAAAACTAACTTTCCAACAATAATTGGATGAAGCAAACAATATTATCTATGTCTTAAATATTTGGACAATTTTCATTGATCACTATTCCTATTGCATACCAATACATATTCCCTTTGTCTACCTTCTATATGTGTTCCATTTTTATATCATTCTCTTAAATTGTCTTTGTCTTGTTTGTATACTCTAATGATGTAAACCACTTTATCTCTTCAACATAATTAAATATGTAAAACTAACCTTTCACCACATCCGTCATCAATCCTTTTAAATTTTTTTTTTACACATTATATATATTATATTAATTCAAGTTACAAATTTGTTTTGACTAGATCATTAATATATTTTCACTTATCATTAAACCAATACTAACATAAATGATTCAAAAACTCAAACCTTATACTATTTCTAGACTAATGTATTTGTCATATCCCATATATTTCCATGTAGAAAAATACATAAGCACCACTTAGAAAAATACTTACGTAGGCATCTCATCTCTCCCATTTGGTAAGTGATATCTCATACCTTTAGGTGTGCCAAATTATTTTAATAACATGAAATTATTCCACTTAGTTTATCGTTTAGTTAAGATGCAATTTTCCTTTATCCTTGGTAAAATTTAAAGGAACAACAAAATAATTGCATAAAATAATACTCACAATTCAATATCTATAACCTAGGTAATTAATGAAGACAACCATTACTTAACACACTCACTATCACCTCTAAGTCTTAAATTAGCAGTACGTTTGTCTTCACTGGCTGAGCGCAATAAAGCTACATGTGGCATCAAACTCGGAATACCTCCATGAATTGATTGGTGTCAGTCAAGCTGCACATGGAGGCAAGTTCAAAAGAAACAAGAAATTTGTCAGGCTGGGCGTGAAGGCCGGTTCAGAATGCAACAATTAATTTCATTCCACGCTTTCATATTTGAGTTAATATTTGCACGAAGAGCTTTAGGAAGAGAGAGAATTTCAATATGAGGTTTCTCATCCTCTGTGCAGTAATATTTTTTTTTGTTAATTTAGGAAGACTGTCCTTCCATGGAATTTTTCCCAACTCATTTATCATTACCTAGAGCTTCCTGATCCAAGGTTGCTCTACTCGCACAACCCGGTTCACTAGGGGTTTACAAGGAGATGGCTGTCGAAATGTTCTCTATCCCAAAAAGAACAAATGACTATTAAAGGTGGTTTGAAATTTATACTTAACCTTAGGATATCGATCGAATAGAAGAAAGACGAGAAACTCTGTTGACCAAATAAAGTTTGAAACCAAAGGAATATCGAGGATAGCTTCTATCATTGATGCACTCGATAGTTCGAAATTTGAGATCTCAGCTGAGAAGAGATATCCCTCCCTTTACTATATGGAGTGAATTCGATTTGGAGATAAGAGTTGACCATCGGAAGATAGCTTCACGGAAAATAACAACTTATTGCAGAACACTCCAGGATTTAATTCTGTACTAATTCTCACCATCTAGCCAGTACCTTTTTATAGTCAAATGATCAATTATTTCAATAGCACCTAAACATCAGTGGTTGCAGCAGTTTGAGATGAAGATCGAAAGTAGTAGCTAGTTCCAAGATTCCAAATTCAGTAGATCCAGCTTACCTAGTTCATAGACATAAGTAGATTCATTGTTCTTCAAGAAAAAAAAAATGCAGGCATTCAAGGTTTAAATTTGCTGCCATTAAAAGCGCAAATCCACTCTCATTCCAATATTAAAAATGCAAGCATACAGGGTACAATTTTGTTGCCATTAAGGCATAAAATCACTGTCATTCTAATATTAAACACGAACATAATTTGCCAAGAAAGGTATTAAAACACATATTTACTTCGCCAGGAAATGCATCAACGCAAAGGATCATAAACGGTTAACTGAGGGAAGGGTTAAACAATTGTGGAGGTAATCAATCACAGAAAGGCACAAGACAATCACTCAACCAGGAGCCATTGACAGGGGTAGACTGTTGGAAAATACTGAGAGGGGGGGGTGAATCAGTATTTGAGCTATCAATCAATTTTTTAACTTTTCTTTTACTAAAACATCTTAGTCTACTTTATAGAGATCAGTTGTTGTATATTCTTATGAAAACAGTAGAGCATCCAGAGATCTTATTATGGATTTCTTCATTCATCAGATGTCTTTTAAACAATAAATCAACAAAATAAACTAACACAGATGA
>ML782647.1:896923-919845 GCA_009831015.1 Picea engelmannii
CCTGGTTGTGCCACCTGTCATCACGTGGTTGTGCCACCTGTCAGTCGGGATTTCGCATATCGCGAAATCGGGATTTTCGTTGCATTGTTTTCTTTGCATGTTGAAACCCCGATCCCCGAAACTCCGATGGCTTATCGCCCTCGGTTCTTTTGCAGATCTGACAGCTGTCGGGTATCTGCTTCCAATCTGATGGCGCAGATCACTTCTTCTCCACGCCAACAACTGCACTTAACATCTGCACAGTTTCTCCCGATCCAGCAGCTGTCGGGATTTCCGAGTGAGATCCGACGACTCTCGGTCTCTTTCCTGTACTCCTTGCCCGTATAAGAGCGCTATGCCTCCTGAGCTTATTCTCCTCGAATCCTTAAAGGGTTTTATCCTTCTTATCTCCGTTGTTGCCATCAATGACAACAACCATCTATACATTCGTTGCTTTTTCAATATTTGCCAACATAGACGACTGATAGGTTCATCCTTCGCTTCATCATCCTTCCACAAAAAAGCAGGGCGTTGAGATCCATAAGTATTTTACGCTAAGGCGACGACCGTAGATCAGGCTCCTAGATGACTGCTCAAGCGAGGACTGGTGAGATAGGGATGAAGGATAAACAAGCTTAAGGTCACAATAAACACACAGGGTAGTCACGACATGAGAGAAAACAAGGACATGGGAGACGACAACCAATGAGCTAGGCTAAGAGAAATTTCAGATATCAATCCAAACATCCAATATACTTATATAATCAACATGCATATCTAATCATAAACCTACAACAATATACCATTCAACAAAGAAAGCGTACTGTTGCCTATTCACCCGTTCTGAGTGACGTCCGCGTGCTCCGTGCAACTCCCGCTCGTCGACCGTTGAGACATCACCGGTACCTCCCAGCTAATGCTAGGGGTACAGTTCTTCCCCCTTAGCCCCCCGATCCACAACGGGGCCACACACACTATCTAGAGGTTTCGTCTAGCCCCCAGCTTGCCTAACAAGGCCAAGCTACCACTCCTCTCCAAGCTGGGAATCCCAACTCCCACAAGTAAATCAGTCAAGTCGATATTTCTGCAGCGTAACATTACGCAACAAAAGAACCCCCTTCATCCTTCTCCTTCCCTCATTTTATATATTTTCAAACTTCCTTTCCTTCCTAAAATATCATTTAATTAAAGTTTTAAAAATAAATTCTTAAAAATTCTTTACCGTCCAAGTGTCACCCATCCCCTTCATTCCTCCATTACTTAATTTATTTAATTAATTAATTGTCTTAATTCCCTCACCCACCTAAAGTTACTCCTAGAATCACTCCTAGGTGTCCCCAAATTCCCTTATAGGTTTTAAAGGCTTTCCCTATTATGAAATTGCTAATTCAGTTTAAAATTAGAAAGCTCTTAAATGTAGATTCTTTACTAAGTTAACTTCCCGCTTTTTCCCTTAAGTTCCCCTTTTTCCCTTTTTATGTTACCTCTTTTCCCTAGTTCCTATTTTTTTTTTTTTTTCCTCTTTCCCCTTTTACTTAGAACTCAAAAAGGCAGGTGTGGAATTTAACCCCTTTTCCCTTTTATCATTAATTTAGTATATTTTAAATTATCAAAAGATAAAATAATTAATTCCCTCTTTACATTTTATAACCACAGATTTTATTTCTTATGAATAAATTAATTTCTTACTCCCTTCATGTTACAAAATTTTATGAAGATCATATTTATTATTTAAGTAGTTTTTATTTTAATTATTATTATTTTATTTTATTTTATCTATCTATCTATCTATCTATCTATGTATCTATATATATATATATATATATATATATATATATATATATATTTTTAAAGGTAGACAAAATTTTACCCCTAGCGAAATTTTAGACTTAGAACTTAGATTTTGTACTGGGCGACATTTAATTAGGGAAATTGTTTTTAAAAATTACTTAACATATTATTCATCTGAAGGCCATTTAGGTTCATTCCTCTATCATCAACAACGCTATGTGCCCTTCAGGACGCACTAGGTGCTCCAAGGGTGCCACCCTCATTTGTTCCTTTGCGCAACATGCCCTTCAGGACGCACTACGTGCTCCAAGGGTGTCACTCACCTCTTGACTAATTGGTAGACATCAATAACCCTTGGAGTCAACACTCCGCTAGGTGAACTTGTGGGAGACTAAGGGATTCTAAGGAATAAGGCCCCCGCCTTATTTCACGCCCCTCAGAATCATCGTGAGCGACTGTCGTAGTTTGCCCTCATGACATCCTGGGTCCTCTCAAACTAGGTAATTGTTAACCTACAGTTCGAGCCACGGTGGGAGTGCTAGTAGGCTGTGGCAAGGCTGTTGTCCACACCTCTCCGTCAACATCTCTGGTAGTCGTGTGTGACCCCTTTACTCCATATGTGAGTCTAATTGACAAGCTATCGTTAGCCTGCATCATCAACAAATCATGTCAGAACATATCCACATCATATCATCGAGTCAGATGAACTAATATCACAGTAAAACAATCAAACCCCAAAGGCACACTCCCTGAATTGATCCAGATTCCTAAGGGTCCCATCGATGCCTCTGCATCCTCAAGGTCCAAAACCCTGCACACTCAGTAAAACTGAGACAATAGCACCTGTCTATGTCAATGTAGTAAAACAACATGTCATCAACCCATAGCGCATCGTAATCAAAGTCAAAATTTTTAATAGCATACAAATACGGATCACTTGCGAGCAAGTGTCCTCAAAGAATAAGTTCGCTCAGTGCGCCAGAGCGAGATGTTACATACACCCACTCTTGGTCTAAACTTCATCCTGAAGTTTCACAGTATAGATGCCAAAATAAAGTGTATCATAGTATCATAACCCTATCTATCAAACAAAAAATGGAAACAACTGGCGCATATCATATGCATCCTCCCAGGTCGTCGAGTGTGGACTATAGCTGTCCCACTGGACCTTGACCTGCTCTACCATTTGATGCCATAGCTATCGAATGTGATGATCCAAGATGCAGATCGGCTCAACCGAGAGAGCACCCTCATCCGACACCTGCAAGGTGCTCATGTCAAATAGGTGTAGGATCACTAATCATAAAGTCTCAAACGGAGACGTGAAAGACATTGGGCATATTCCTCAAGAATCAGGAAAGGCTAGTCATTAGGCCATGGGCCTTTCTTTTCCAAAATATTGTAGGAGATAGTTTAGCCCTTTTTTCGAACTTGATCAAACTCTTGTGCGGTTTTCGCTGCAAAAATACTTGATTTCCATATTGTAACTACGATCGACACGATGTGCATCGAAAAAACTCTTCTATCGATCTTGTGCTTCCTTGATCCCTTGTCTTAGTTTTCATTTAATATTCCATTTCTTGGATCGCTTCCGATCCCACTAGTACCCTATCCTCAAGCTTATCCCAACTCAAATGCATTTGATATGGTTGCCTGTAAAGAAACTTGAAAGGAACCATCTCAATGGTTCTTTGGTAACTTTTGTTATAAGCGAATTCCACCAGTGGCAAGAATTATTCCCAACGCCTTGGTTGGTCCATCACGTACAGGTGCAACATGTCCTCCAAGGTCTGGTAAATTTGTTCAGTCTGCCCATAGTCTCCAGGTCATACGCAGTACTAAATTTAAGTTGGGTTCCCAAGGCCTCTTGGAAACTCATCCAAAATCGTCCAATAAACACCGATCCTCGATCGGATATAATCCACTTAGGCGCTCCATGCAACCTCACCATCTCACTGATGAAAACTCTATCTATGTCAGGTGCCTGATACATCATACACACAGGAATAAAGTGAGCACTCTTCGTCAGAGTATCTACTACTACGGAAATTGAGTCATGTCTCCTTGCCGTCAGTGGAAATCCAACAATAAAATCCATTGAAATAACCTCCCATTTCGATTTCAGAATAGCGTGTGTTGTAGTAATCTTGCTGGGTGTCTATGTTCAGCCTTTACTTGGTGACATTCTAGACATCTGGCCACATAGTTGACTATGTATGCCTTCATTCCCATCGAGAAGAATTAGAGTTTAAGGTCTACCCTCATCTTCGTGACTCCCAAGTGAGCCATGTAAAATTATCTATGAGCCTCGCTTAGGATTAACATCCTCAACTTGTCGTTCAGCGGTACGTAGATCCTATTTTTAAACCTCAATAAACCATCGCTATCAAATGAAAATCCTTCAAATCGTGGTACCATCATTGTGTTTTGTCCGATAAAACCCTCGACCTATTTGTACTAGTCATCGTCACGCTGTAAAGTTAGAATCTTCTCACGTATATTCGTCTGAAGAGGCAACACTAAAAAGATGCATGGTCTCTGACTCAAAGCATCCGCCACTCGGTTCAATGTTCCTTTTATGTAAGTAATCTCAAAGTCGTATTCGCTGAGAAATTTTGACCAACGCCGTTGTCATGCATTCAGGTCTCTTTGCTAAAGATGTGTTGTAGTCCACAGTGGTCAGTCTTTAGTTCAAATTTTCACACGACAAGGTAGTGTCTCCAAACCTTTAAGGCATAACAATGGATAACAAATCTAAATCATGTGTCACATAGTTCTCCTCATGCCTTCTTAGTTTCCTCGAAATGTAAGCAATCACTCATCTGTCTTGCATCAAGAATCCGCCTAAGCCTTCCTTGGATGCATCAGTGCATACCAAGAAGTCCATGTCCATGTCAGGGACCTTTAGTATTGGCGTTGTTGTCAATAATTACTTGAGCCTCCGAAATGCTTCCGAGCATTTCTTGGTCCAAACAAACTTCTTGTTCTTCTTCTGCAACTCCACGATTGGACTTGCTATCTTTGAAAACCCCTCGACTAACCGTCGATAGTATCCTACTAAACCCATGAAGCTACGCACTTTCGAGAAATTTGTCGGTGCAGGCCATTCCATAATAGCCTCGACCTTGGTTGGATCCACAACGATGCCTTCGCCAGAGATGACATGCCCTAAGTAGTGAATCTTCGATTGATAAAATGAGCATTTGGACAACTTCCCATACAATTTGTGCTCTTGCAGACACTATAGTACCAAGTGCAAGTGCTCATCATGGTCCTCCATTGTCTGAGAGTAGATCAAAATATCGTCAATGAATACTTGGACAAACTTGTCCAAGTACTCGCGAAACACCCCGTTCATCAAACTCATAAATACCCCTGGGGTGTTTGTTAGTCCAAACGGTAAAACAGTAAACTCGCAATGTCCAAACCTTGTCTTAAAGGCAGTCTTAGGGACATCATCCTCCTTGATCCGTAACTAGTGATACCATGATCGCAAATCAATCTTTGAGAACACCGTCATGCCCTTCATTTGATCTAAGAGATCATCAATCCTCGACAACAAATACTGATTCTTGATCATTTCCTTGTCCAATTGATGGTAGTCAATGCAGAGCCTCCACGACCTATCCTTCTTTCATATGAAAATAACCGGCACACTCCACGGTGACATGCTTGGACATATCAGTCCCAAGTCCACCAACTCATTCAGTTGCATTTTCAACTCTTGTATCTCCGGGGTCAACATCCGATAAGGCATTCTTGCTATCGGTTTAGTACTCGGTTTTAGGTCTATAGTAAAATCCAATTCCCTCTCCGGCGGAATCCCAGGTAACCCCTCTGGAAATATGTCCGCAAACTCTCTCATGACCGGAAGGTGTTCTAAACATTTCTCTAATCCTTGCTCGTTTAACGCAAGGATCACATACAGCTTGCACCCATTGCGTATGCTCTTCCGTAGTTGTAAGGAAGAGATGAACCTCAGGGAAACTCCCTGGTTCCATCCTACAATCTCATGTCTCTGTCCCTCATCATCGATCAAGCTCAATCGTTTCATCTTACAGTTGAGTATCACCTCATGTGATTCCAACCATTCCATACCAATTATGACATCATAGGATCCTAAGATCGCGATGTACAGGTTGTCCCTTGTGAAAAACTCTCCCAGGTTAAGGATATAGCCCATAAAATTTCCTCCAACCTTTTTTTTGGCTCTAGAGGCCATCTCTACGAAGCTAAACTCGTCCTATTCGACTGCCTTTACCTTAATCCTTTTTAGTGCTACACCCAAAATGAAACTCTCGGTAGCATCGAGATCTATCAAAATCCAAAGGGTCTGGTCAGCAAAGGTACCTGTCGTCTCAAGAATAGTCGAATGGTTCTCTTCCTGGCAGTTATTCAGCGCTACATGAATCCGATGGGCCTTGCCCATATCTCCCACGGTAGTGGGTCCGGTCGATCCACACACTCTAGTCCTCTCCATCGGGCAGTCACGCTAGTAGTGTGGCTCCCCACACGTCCAACACCCCTTCTTCGACCCAGTAGTCCTAGTACCCGAAGTAGAAGTTGAATTCCAACGCTAAGGCCAGCACAAACTTGTTGACCTTAAGCGTCTCGGTAAGGGTGTAGAGCATACCAAAGCAGATCCAAAATAGGCTTTGTACTCGAGCACTGTATGACCGCTCTGTCATAAGGCGTGGAACTCGTTGAGCCTATGCTAAATGAATTGCAATGATATGTACCTCTCTCAGAACCTCTCCTTGAATAGTTCCCAAGACTCTCTTCTACGGTCATGTTCAAGGTGGCAGGAGCATCTTCTTCCATAGAAGAGCATTCCCCTTCAGTTGAAAGACAACCATGCAAACCTTCAAGCTAGAAGTCGTAATCGTGAAGCGCTATGCCATGCTCCACAACCGAGCGTCAACGACACAGCCGTTCGCGACACTCATGGACTCAAGAAATCAACTCTCTCGAGTTCTCGATGGATGCTAACGGTACTAGCTAGGGCACACTATGGACCCTTAGGGGTACAGGTGCCCTAGGCTCATCTTAGTACTGATGGTGAATCAAGGCCTTTCAAATTACCTGCAAGGGCCTTGTCCGACCATCATCATCCCTTAATACAAGCGAATCCAACCCAAGGACTTGTTCCTCCCCTTGGGGTCAGATTCTGAGGGAGTGAAACTTCTGGAGGCCTCACACTTCCATCCATGATACCTTATCGTGAATCTCTACGGTGTCATCTAACAGTGATTATCGCAAGGACAAGTTAAAGATATAAATAGCGTTAAGTTAAGAATCAAGGGTTTTCTACAGTGGAAAGCATGGCGATCCATAGTCCCAGGGTTGAACCCACTCTGATACCATATGTAACATCCCCACCGCTCATGACAGCAAGCTATGTACAATAGGTGAAATTTTTTTTTGTGTGTTAGGAAAAATAAAACATCGAGAACAAGGTGCCCGAGGAATCATTCACTGAACTCAACATCTAACCTCACATTCTAATTGCGCAGGCAATCTATAGTCTACTACAGTCCCTTGATAAAAATTCAAGGCGCAAGCATTTATCAGTTAAATTTTCGAGACACAATGCCCCATCATGAAATACGATCATCCGTAACAATTTTAATTACCCGCTAGAAGACTAATGTCTAAGAATGTCATCTATTACTAAATCCATATGCACACAAAGTTTAGATCTAAGTCATCATACAATGCAGACATCAATGTTTCTAGAGTTCATCTCGAATTTAAATCAATGAAAACTAACTTTCCAACTATAATTGGATGAAGTAAACAATATTATCTATGTCTTAAATATTTGGACAATTTTCATTGATCACTATTCCCATTGCATACCAATACATATTCCCTTTGTCTACCTTCTATATGTGTTCCATTTTTATATCATTCTCTTAAATTGTCTTTGTCTTGTTTGTATACTCTAATGATGTAAACCACTTTATCTCTTCAACATAATTAAATATGTAAAACTAACCTTTCACCACATCCGTCATCAATCCTTTTAAATTATTTTTTTACACATTATATATATTATATTAATTCAAATTTCAAATTTGTTTTGACTAGATCATTAATATATTTTCACTTATCATTAAACAAATACTAACATAAATGATTCAAAAACTCAAACCTTATACTATTGCTAGACTAATGTATTTGTCATATCCCATATATTTCCATGTAGAAAAATACATAAGCAACACTTAAAAAAATACTTACGTAGGCATCTCATCACTCCCATTTGGTAAGTGATATCTCATACCTTTAGGTGTACCCAATTATTTTAATAACATGAAATTCTTCCACTTAGTTTATCGTTTAGTTAAGATGAAATTTTCCTTTATCCTTGGTAAAATTTAAAGGAACAACAAAATAATTGCATAAAATAATACTCACAATTCAATATCTATAACCTAGGTAATTAATGAAGACAACCATTACTTAACACACTCACTATCACCTCTAAGTCGTAAATTAGTAGTACGTTTGTATTCACTGGCTGAGCACAATAAAGTTGCGTGTGGCATCAAACTTGAAATACCTCCAGGAATTGATTGTGTCAGTCAAGCTGCGCATGGAGGCAAGTTCAAAAGAAATAAGAAATTTGTCAGGCTGGGCATGAACAATGGTTCATAATGAAACAATTAATTTCGTTCCACGCTTTCATATCTGAGTTAATATTTTCACCGAGAGCTTCACGAAGAGAAAGAATTTCAATATGAGGTTTCTCATCCTTTGTGCGGCAATATTTTGTTCTGTTAATTTAGGAAGACTGTCCTTCCATGGAATTTTTCCCGACTCATTTATCATTATCTAGAGCTTCCCAATCCAAGGTTTCTCTGCTCACACCTCCTGGTTCACTAGGGGTTTGCAAGGAGATGGTTGTCGAAATGTTCTCTATCCCGAAAAAAAACAAATTATTGTTAAAGGTGGTTTGAAATCTATACTTAACCTCAGGAGATCGATCGAATAGAAGGAAAACGGAAAACTCTGCTGACCAAATAAAGTTTTAAACCATACGAATATCAGGGATAGTTTCTGTCATTGATGCACTCGATAGTTCCAAATTTGAGATATCAGCTGAGAAGAGATATCCCTCCCTTTACTATACGAAGTGAATTCGATTTGGAGATAAGAGTTGACCATCGGAAGATAGCTTCAAGGAAAATAGCAATTTATTGTAGAACGCTCCAGGATTTAATTCTGTACTAATTCTTTCCGTCTAGCCAGTACCTTTTTACAGTCAAATGATCAATTCTTTCAATAGCACCCGAACATCAATGGCTACAGCAGTTTGAGATGAAGATCGACAGTAGTAGCTAGTTCCAAGCTTCCAAATTCAGTAGATCCAACTTACCTAGTTCATAGACATAAGTAGATTCATTGTGCTTCAAAAAAAAAAAAAACACAGGCATTCAAGGTTTAAATTTGCTGCCATTAAAAGTGCAAATCCACTCTCATTCCAATATTAAAAATGCAAGCATACAGGGTATAGTTTTGCTGCCATTAAGGCATAAAATCACTGTCATTCCAATATTAAATGTGAACATCATTTTCCAAGAAATATATTAAAACATAGATTTACTTCGCCAGGAAATGCATCAATGCAGAGGATCATAAACGGTCCGCTGAGGGAGGGGTTAAACAATTACAGAGGTAATCAATCACAACAAGGAACAAGACAATCACTCAACCAGGAACCATCAACAGGTGTAGACGACTGATAGGTTCATCCTTCGCTTCATCATCCTCGCACAGAAAAGAAGGGCGTTGAGATCCATAGGTCTTTTAACGCTAAGGCGATGACCGTAGATCAGGCTCCTGGCCGACTACTCAGGCGAGGACTAGTGAGCTAGGGACAAAGGATAAACAACCTCAAGGTCAAAATCAAAACACAGGGAGGTCACAACATGCGAGAAAACAAGGCCATAGGAGACAACAACCAATGAGCTAGGCTAAGAGAAATTTCAGATATCAATCCAAACATCCAATCTACTTACATAATAAACATGCATATCCAATCATAAACCTACAACAATCTACCATTCAACGAAGAAATCGTACCGTTACTTGTTCGCCCGTTCTGAGTGACGTCCGCGCGCTCCGTGCAGCTCTCGCTCGCTGACCGTTGAGACTTCACCGGTACCTCTCAGCCAATGCTATGGGTACTCTTCTTCCCTCTTAGCCCCCCAAGCTGCAAAGATGCCACACACACTATCCAGAGGTTTCGTCTAGCCCCCATCTCACCTCACAAGTCCGATCTACCACTCCTCTCCGAGCTGGGAATCCCAACTCCCACAATTAAATCAGTTAAGTCGATATTTCTGTAGTGTAATGTTATGCAACAGAAGAACCCCCTTCATTCTTCTCCTTCCCTCATTTTATAGAGTTTCAAACTTCCTTTCCTTCCTAAAATCTTATTTAATTAAAGTTTTAAAAATAAATTCTTAAAAATTCTTTACTGTCCAAGTGTCACCCATCCCCTTCATTTCTCCATTATTTAATTTCTTTCATTAATCAATTGTCTTAATTCCCTCACCCACCTAGAGTTACTCCTAGAATCACTCCTAGGTGTCCCCAAATTCCCTTACAGGTTTTAAAATCTTTCCCTATTATGAAATTGCTAATTTAGTTTAAAATTAGAAAGCTCTTAAATGTAGATTCTTTACTAAGTTGACTTCCCGTTTTTTCCCTTAAGTTCTTCTTTTTCCCTTTTTATGTTACCTCTTTTCCCTAGTTCTTATTTTTTTTTATTTTCCCTCTTTCCCCTTTTACTTAGAACTCAAAAAGGCAGGTGTGGAATTTAACCCCTTTTCCCTTTTCCCATTAATTTAGTATATTTTAAATTATGAAAAGATAAAATAATTAATTCCCTCTTTACATTTTATAACCACGGATTTTATTTCTTATGAATAAATTAATTTCCTACTCCTTTCATGTTACAAAATTTTATGAAGATCATATTTATTATTTAAGTGGTTTTTATTTTAATTATTATTATTTTATTTTATTATTATATATATATATATATATATATATATATATATTTAAAGCTAGACAAAATTTTACCCCTAGCGAAATTTTAGACTTAGAACTTAGATTTTGTACTGGGCGACATTTAATTAGGGAAATTGTTTTTAAAAATTACTTAACATATTATTCGTCCTAAGTCCATTTAGGTTCATTCCTCTATCATCAACAACGCGATGTGCCCTTTAGGACGCACTAGGTGCTCCAAGGGTGCCACTCGCCTCATCTATTCCTTTGCACGACGTGACCTTCAGGATGCACTACATGTTCCAAGGGTGCCACTCGCCTCTTGACTGATTGGTAGACATCAATAACCCCTGGAGTCAACACTCTACCAGGTGAACTTGTGGGAGACTAAGGGATTATAAGGAATAAGGCCCCCACCTTCTTTCATGCCCCTTAGAATCATCGTGAGTGATTTTCGCAGTCTGCCCTCACGTCATCGTGGGTCCTCTCGAATTAGGTTATCGTTAACCTACAGTTCGATCCACGACAGGAGTGCTAGTAGGATGTGGTAGGGATGATATCCACACCTCTCCTTCAACATATTTGGTAGTCATTTGTGACCCCTTTACTCCATATGTGAGTCTGTTCAGCAAGCTATCATTAGCCTGCATCATCAACAAATCATGTTAGAACATATCCACATCATATCATCTAGTCAGATGCACTAATATCACAGTAAAATAATCAAAACCCAAAGGCACACTCCCTGACTCGATCTGGATTCCAAGGGGTCCCATCAATGCCTCTACATCCTCAAGGTCCAAAACCTTGCACACTCAGTAAAACCGAGTCAATAGCACCTGTCTATGTCAATGTAGTAAAACAACATGTCATCAACCCGTAACACATCCTAATCAAAGTCAAAAGTTTTAATAGCATACAAATCTGGATCACTTGCGAGCAAGTGTCCTCAAAGAATAAGTTCTCTCAGTGCACCAAAACGGGATGTTACATAAATTTAACGGAGAAATTAGAAGTGAGTTAACCCTAAAATAAGGAAAGTGGGCAAAGCGACCTAGAAGATGTTTTTAAGGAAGCTACTTGGAGAGTATAAATAAGAGGCAAGGCTCTCTTATTTAAGACACACTTGAGCATATTGAATACCTACAGGTGTATGAGGGAACCAAAGGATATATAATCCAAATTTATAAGGAAAGTGAAGAAAAGAAGGCCGAAATTCAAGGAAGGATAAATTCTTTTGATGATGCTTTCTAAGGTATGTTTTTTTCAGGTCATCTCACCATTTTCGCAATAAATTTTTTTTCTAGAATGTTTAAGACCAGGAAATTGCTATTCCATTGAGGAAAAATATCCAACTATCTTTGGTAAAAAATTCATCTTGTGGGTCGTTGTATTTTTGGAGTTACACTCCGTGGAAAATAGGGTTTGTGGCTAGTCCTGAAACTAGTCAAAAACAGATGTTTCGGGTAAAAACGTCATAACTTATTCATAACAGCACCACATTTAGTAAGAAAAAATGTATTGTTTAGAATACATTCTTTTGTATTTTGTGTAACATTTTAATATCATTTCAACAAATATTATGTTTGGGGCACGCTCTACAAGGTCGATTTCTAGAATAATCCAGAATTCAACAAGGTGTGTCATTTTTTCCATAACTCCTTTTCTGAGAGGTTCCAAGTAGTGAAACCCAAAGGAATTGTATAAAAATAAATGAAGAAAATTGTATATCAGTTTCAGATCTTTATTCATTACAGGTACAAAGTTATGATTATTTCAAGTTAGGGTTGTTGACTAATCCAAAACTAGTCTTGTGAGACTAAAGAAACGTTTGATGAAAATGATAGTTTCTTGTTGTTAAAGTTAAGGAAGGTTTGTAGATATGTGATCATATACACCAGGTCTATTAGAGAGTTAAAAATCATATTTGGATGATGAAATTGATGAGGGATTTTGGTTGAGGTACAAGTTCGGTACATGGTTGAGACAAGTAGTTGATGAGTTGGAACATACATGAGGTGTATAGTTGATGATGTTTGTATAGATTGATGAGTCATAGTTGATGAGTACTTGACACATTATTGGTACATACTTGGTACATGGTTGGTTTCACTTTTTTATGGTACAATTTGATTACAGATTGTTTGGTATAGGTTGGTGCATGGTTGATGCACTTGTTTATGGTATAGGTTGATTAGAGGTTGAGGTACAGGTTGATGCATGGTTGATGCATGGTTCAAGTTTATTGGTACATTTTTATAATTTTATATCTCATAGTGATAGTGTGACACTGGTTCCATCATTCTACTTCTACTTCAAGGTGGTTGGACGGGGCAAGGACAGGTAGTTGTAGCCACCTCCCGGTTGTAGCCGAAGAACATAGGGGGTTGTAGCCAGAGAATTGGGGATTTGGAGCTTCCCTCATGTTGTATCTTGAGAAACTAAGGGGTTGTAGCCTCCTTCTAGTCGCAGCTGGAAAACAAAGGAAGTTGGTGCTTCCAATGAATGTAATTCTTCAAGAAATATAAGATAAAGAATTTTGTGGTTTTCTCCCAATTTGGGTTTCCACGTAAAACATTGGTGTACTGTGTATGTGTGTGATTGTTCATTTCGTATTGCTCATTATTGGATAATAATTCTACATTGATATAACACTTGGATTATTTTGAGAAAAAGGATTATAATTACGCTATTATTGATTCACCCCCCCTATGGAAGGAAGTTCAAAAGGTAAAAGAAGCCAGGAAAGAAGGAAAATGGGCAATAATTAGAAATCGAAAAGATATTGTTAGGGATAGAGACTAGAAGGATAATAATAAATAGGAATTTGGGACACTTGGGATCCTTTTTTGGAATTGTCGTTCCTTTCCATGGCGCAAAGGTCCTATGATAAGTTGGATCCCGAGTGATATTGATATTATCTATCTAGCTGAAACTTGGTAGCATGAGGAGTCTAAGGTCCCTAACATGGAAGGATTTGTCTTGTGGTCAGCATGGAACAAAAAATACCACCATAGAGGGATAGGAGGCATAGCTTGTTATATTAGAAAAAACATTTCTCCTCACATTCAACTTCATAAGATTGACCCTCTTAATCAATACATTTGGATAGAAATTTCATACACCAATGCTAAGTATATATAAATTTGTTATTTTTCACCTATTAACTCTACTTTTATAACTCTTTATGCCGATGATATCATTCTTATGGCAAGGAGTCCTCATGATCTTGAAAACCAATTAAGAATCCTCAAGGATTTTTTCTCCAATATGGGTATGACTGTTAACACTGATAAGACTAAGGTCATGATTATTAAATCCAATAAGATCCCTTATGATACCTTTGTATCTGACAAAAACAACTTGGAGGAAGTGACTTCATACAAATATCTTGGAATTGATATTCACCACAAACCCAATTGGAATTATAACATTGAGAAAATGATTATTGGGGGATGGAAAGCTTATTATGGGCTTGAAAACAATTGTAAATTAGTTGATCTTTGGATTTGGGATAAGAAGAAACTCCTCTTTGAGACTCTTTTTACACCTGTTAGTCTTTATGGATGTGAATCCTGAGGTTGTAGTATCTATCGTGAATCCTGGAGAAAGATAGAGCAAACACAAAAGAATTTTATAACCTATAATCTCAAAATTAAAGGAAACACACCCTATCCCATCCTCCTCTTAGAAACAATCCTCTCTCCCATTGAGATCATGTCTATGACTAGATACCTAATGTATAAGAACAAGTTAAACAACATGGAAGACAAGAGGATGCCTAAAATTGCTTCAAAATCAAGTCATAACAACCATCGACTCAAGCGAGGATGGCATAAAAACGCCCGGTCTTGGCTAAACTATTGGGGAATCATGGAAAAAATCATTTTTCATAATAAATATACTATTAAAAAAAACGTCAAATCCAAATTTAAGGAAAAAATGTGGTGTGATAAAGAGTTAGAGGGAAAAAGAAAACTAAGGTATTATAAAGATGTAATCAACCCTAATCTAGAAGATCAAAATTATCTATCTATTTTTCCAAGTGTAAAGAAAAAAAAAAGCATTGCTAAGATAAGAACAAATTCTCACGAGCTCCATAGTGAAACTAGGCATTGGTCAATTCCTAAAACGCCATGGGATGAAAGAGTGTGTCACCTTTGTGACACTAAGAAGGTTGAATATGAAAAGCACTTTCTCTTAGATTGTCTAGCCTATACCCATTTTAGATCTCATTTTCAAAATATTGATCACACTATCAACCTTCCTAACCTCTTAACTCAACAAAAGTATGGTGATCTTGGAAAGCTTCTCTTAATGCTTTTCGAGCACACAAATAAAATTCTAAAGAATCACAAGTAATCACTTACCCTCTTAAGGTCCAATAGACCAATTAGGTCTTAGTGGATGTTAATCATCATCATCATCATCATCAACAGTTTAAATGTTTTTTCACTTTATTTACAGTATTATCATTATAGTAATGCTTGAATTGATATGTATCATTATTCATTACTATTATTTTTTTATTCACATACATCATTATTCGTGGGATTCAAATTTAGTATTAATATAATTGCAGTCTGTCATAAATTAGAATGTTAGAATAAGAATTATTGCATTATTATTTTTTCTCATTTCATTTTAGAATAATTGTTATCTATCTTTATTCTAAGTCTCCATATGCTGGAGCTAAGTTCCATGTGGCTTTGTTGAGCCCTCGTTTAAGTTTAGTTCAAAGATTGAGTTTAGATTAATATTTGGTTTCTATTATAATTATTTTAGATAGCATTATATTAGATCAAAAAATAGTTTATAATAGTTTTAAATAAGGGTAAGTTGACCCATCATAACCAAACGGGTTCACCACAACAAACAAAAAAGGGTGTAATTGGGACCCTGATTGGGTGATACACTAAATTTTGATCATGGTCAATTCTGGTCATCAACATTTTTGGTGCTAGAAGGAGGGCCTCCTGACAGTGAATGGCCAAAAACCTGGCAGCCATCCTCAAATATCACATTCGGCCTCAATATCTCCTACAACTTCAATATCTCCACCAAGATCCACATCCTTAAGATATGAAGTTTCTCCTCCTCAATCTAGTGTTGTTGAAACTTCAAATCATACCTCTTGATCAAAAACCCCTATTCAAAGATATTTTAGTGACACATATGTCCTTGATTTTCCTCCTAAGACTCTTATGAATCCTCTTGCCTCTCCGAAAATTCAGCGTATCAAGCAACACACTGAAATCCTTGCAAATCATGGTGAATATTCTCACGGATATACATAAACTGGTAATTTTGTTATATATGAACTTGGCATTCTGACCAGAGCTCAAATCAAAAGATTAAGAGTTGAATTGTTTGAGTTTCCCCTACATACGCAACAACCAAGAACACTTAATCCAGTTGTTGGTGGTGGAAACCAACCTCCAAGTTCTCCCCCACATATACCTTTACTTACTCCTCCACCTCAACATCCCCCTCCGCAACAACCTATGGAAGGACAACAACCAAGGAGTCCATGGAGAACACTAGGAGTAGTTAATGTTCCTGGAGCTCAACATGATCTTCCAAAAAATCCTGAGAAAGGGCTACCCAAATTTAATCCCGAATCAAAAAAACCTCTTGAAGATCATATTAATAAATTTATGTTTTCCATTAATCTTAGAGATTTTGATGAAGAAGACATTGTTTGTAGACTTTTACTATACACTTTTGAGGGAGAAGCTTCCACTTGGTATTTTTCACTACAAGCTAATTCTATTCCAATTTGGGATACTTTTGAGTATTTGTTTATTAAAATGTTTGGTGACGATAGAACCTCATATACTTTGCTGGTTGAATTGTCTATGATTAAAATGGGTCCAAAAGAGAAAAATAAATATTTCAATAAAATATTTCTTAAATTGTTTAATAAAATGACTGATACATCCAAACCTAGAGTAGATATTCAGATTGATTTTTGTTCTTCCGCTCTGCCAATATCTATTACTGTGTTTGTTAAACGAGCAACCAAGAATAATTTAGTTGAAGCAATGCAGGAATATTTAGAGGTTGAAAAGGAAACATCTAACATTGTAAATAAATCTTCGGTAGATGAACCTAGATCTTCCCAAACAACAAAGAAGGTTATTTTTAAGGAAGGAAAAAAGGATAACAATTCTTTCAATATGGATAGTCTTCAGAAGGTTATGAAACAAATAGAAAATGAGATGGTTAATGTTAAAGAAAAACTTGTTGAAGTCTCTAATGTATGTTTTAGACCATTTGTCAAGAGGAACTTGCAAATTCCTTCTGGTGGGAAAATCTCTGCTACTGAAAGTGAAGACAATAAGGAAGAAGAGGAGGAATCTCAAGAAGAAGAAGAATCACAAGACGAAAACCTTTTCTAGGACATAAATGGAGCAATCAATGAAAAAGAAAAGGAAGAAGGTTTAGTTGCTCAAACTAGAATAAAAATCGCAGCCCCAGCTTTAGGTTCTCCACCAACTACCGCTTCAAATAAACCATTGAATGATGGCAAGTCATCTCCTAAAACTTTGATCATTTCTGATAAAATTGAATATGATATTGTTGAAGACATGAAAAATACAAGATAAAATATCTCCTTGTTTGAATTGAGCAAGATGAAATCTCAGAAAAATAGTCTATTAAAAGCCTTAGGTACTACTGATGAATCACCTTTGTATGCCACTATAGTAGCAAATAAAGGAAATGTTGTAGTTGTCCAGAAATCTTCAATTAATAGGTAGACTGGTGTAATTTTTATTGGTGATAGTTCCAATTCTCATACTTCATTTTTGCTTACTTTTTAAATTTTTAATAAGAATGTACATAATTGTTTAGTTTATTATGGTGCATCGTCAAATATCATGACTTATTCGGTTTGTCTTAAAATCAATGCTCAGCCACAAAAATCAGCTATAGAGATCGTGTAATTAGATAAAACAAAGGTAAAGGTATTAGGGGAATTGAAAGATGGTATTATTAGATTATCATCCAATCCTAAAGTCTTTCAAATTATAGATATAATTGTTGTTGATATTCATGATGCCTATGGCTTAATTTTCAGCTGAGACTAGTCTGCAAAGCTTAATGGCCATTTCTCTACAGACTGGTCACACCTTTGTCTTCATTTTAATGGAAAACCTAATCAGATCAAAGTTGATAGCGAAAAACATATGAAGTTTAACGTTATTGATCTAGATGATGAAAATGAACCCAAAGTTTTCACCAATGCCATTATAGGAAATCACTTTGTTGATTCATTTTTTGGGGATTTTGCTACTCAAATATCTCATTTTCAACAAACGTCTATTGATTCAGAAATTGAAATTTTTTCTCAAACCGATTTTTCTTGTTGTGTAAATTTTGTAGATAGTTCTATAAATAATCAGTTTTGGAAATTATATTTTGATGGATCAAAATCTAATGATGGAGATGGTGTAGGTTGCATTTTTATTAATCCCAATGGAGAAAAGACTATGCTCAACAGGAGGCTTGAGTTTCAATGTAATAATAACATTTTTGAATATGAAGCATTAGTACAGTGTCTTAAAAAATATATCGTGATGAATGTGTGTGATATCTTTGTTTTTGGTGATTCAAAAATCGTAATTAAACAGGTGAAAAATGAAATTCACTGTGTTTCAAGTCATTTTAAGAATTACCAACAGTTAGTATAAGACCTGATTTGTAATTTTTCTACATTCAATAACACTCCTATTTCAACATTGAAAAATGCTAGTGCTGATTTGTTAGCAAATGTTGCTTCTAAACCTATTCCTCCAGAAGATTTTAGTCCTGATAGGTTTTATGTCAAATTAATTTTTAGACCTTATATCCTTGATAATGTCACCAATTGGAGAGTTTTTAATGACGATGAAGATATAATTGATTTTCTCACTTTAGAGGGATCCTATGAGAATGGAATTATCGATGAAAATCCACATGATCATGAATTGAATACATATTTTTCATAAGATGAGATCAAGTTAGAAAATATTATCCCTAGATCTTTTTTTAAGTTAGAATTTTTTTACAATCTCAAAGAAAGATTTTAAAAGTCTACAAATTGAAAAATGAATAGTCCAGCTATGAATTCTGAGATCATTAATTTGGGAAAAAATCAGAAACCACAAAATGTCAACTTAGGGTTAAGTTGTACACCTTCTGACAGAGTTGCATTTATAATCCTTCTTAAGCAATATAATGATGTATTTTCTTGGTCGTATGATGATTTAAAAACTTTTGATACATCAATAATACAACATATGATTCCTATGTTTCCTGAGGAAAAACCTGTTGAACAAAAATTTACGAAAATTCACCTGAATCTTGAATCTCAAATCAAAGATTAATTGAATAACTTATTGTTAAAGTTTAAGCTATTTTTAGGTTTCTTTTCAATTTACTAGATAACTATAACATATATAGGATCACTGAGAGAAACACAATCACAAGATACACACAATTTATCCTCGAAAACCCTCATGAGGAAGAAAACCCAACAAAATATTCCTTAATATAGATAGCCAATACAATGCCAAGACAACAAACCAAACACTAGAGAATATCCTCTCCCAAGTAATGTGCCTCTCTCTCTTCCTTCTTCTCCAACTGTAGCTACCTAAATTGCACTCTGGATGATTGAATGAGTGAGTGAACAAATGAATGGTTGACTTCCTTTATTTATACAAATTGGCAAGCACTAAAAGTGTTGGGTATGTGTTATATTCTTTGCATGTGTGTGTGTGGGCGCGTCAGATATGACAACTGCGTCTGATGATCCCTTCACCTATAGCTCTGTCATGTGCACCGGGTGCTTTCCTAGGGGGTTCCCAAGGGGGGGTAGGTATGCTCCCCCCTGGTTACGCGTAGTGTTCGGCAACGGGCAGTAGCCCGGGGCCGACGGGGTTCTGGGCAGTGCCCCGAAATTTCTTTTTAGCGGATTTTTCTATTTTTAGCGGATTTGTAAATTAATCCTAGATTAAGGGATTAGGGTTTTGGTATCTACGGAATACCTAAAAACATTGTATATATTGTATGGAGAATGGTGAAAGTTGATATAATGAAAATAAGAAAGGTTTTCCCGGTTGAGGGTTTCCGGTATAAAATCTCTGTGTACTCTGTGTATGAGCTATTGATTAATTTTTGTATTGCTTAAGAATCTATATGCATTTCTTTACTTTGCAGGTTTAAAACTTACATGTGGTATCAGAGCTCATTTTTGGCTTCAGAGGGACACCTTTGTTGTTGAGGGTTTGGCTCGGTCTTGATAAATCAAGTTTATCTTGGGTGTGTGATAAACCTGGGTTTAGTGGGAGCTTTTGTAGTGGAGATTCGAGTAAAGAAAGAGGAATGGTGAGTTCATCTAGAATTGAGATAGAGAAGTTGAACGGTAAAAACTTTAAGCTATGGAAGCTCAATATGGAGGACCTTCTTGTAGACAAAGAACAATGGATTGTTGTGGATCCTGGTACACAGCCTACTGGTACACCATCTACAAGCACACAGGCTACTGGTACACAACCTACTAGTACACAAACTACTAGTACACCAACTACTGGTATGTCGAAGGAAGATTGGGACAAGTTGGAAAGAAGAGCAAGGAGTACTATTCGATTCTGCCTGGCAGATTCGGTGTTGTTGAATGTCTCAGGAGAATCTATAGCCAAGGAACTATGGGATAAGTTAGGGAATTTGTATCAATCAAAGTCCCTAGTAAACAAGTTGTTTCTTCGAAAGAAGTTGTATCATCTTAGGATGTAAGATGGAGATTCTGTGACAGAACATCTAAATGCCTTTAATACTCTGGTAAGTCAACATGGATCTGTTAATATTATGATTACAGAAGAAGATAAGTGTATTACTTTGTTATGTTCTTTGCCAGACTCTTGGGATAATCTAGTTGTAGCAATAGGTAGTACCACTCAATCTACATTGAAGGATGAGGATGTAGTTGCATCCTTGTTATCTGAAGAGATGAGGTGAAAAATCATGGATGGTCACAACACAGATGCTTTATTTGTAAGAGGGCGTACCCAAGACAGAAACCCTAGTAAGCCTTTGGGATGGAGATCTAAATCTACAGGTAGATCTAAGTCTCCAGGAAAATCTTTGAGGAAATGCTGGAAGTGTGGTAAAACAGGGCATTATAAGAAAGATTGCAAGTCTAAGAAGGTTGAAAAACCAAAGGGATCTGATAGTACCTCTTCCACGGAGGCAAAAACCTCCATTGAAGAAGAAGGTGATGTTTACCTAGCATCTACAAGTACACATGCATACCATGATGTATGGTTGGTCGACTCAGGTGTATCATACCATATGACTCCTCACAGGGAGTGGTTCTCTGAATATGAAAAATTTGATGGTGGTGATGTATTCCTAGGAGATGACTCGATAGCAAAAATCTTGGGACATGGAAGGGTTAAGTTGTTGCTAAACGATGGAAGGATTAGAAGTCTTCCTAGGGTTCTACACATTCCAAAACTAGCCAGGAGCCTAATATCTGTAAGCAAGTTGAGTGATGCAGGAGTAAAAATTGTATTTGAAAATAACACTTGCAAGATGGTACAAGGAGCAATGGTGTTGATGAGGGGAGTTCGTTGTGGAACTCTGTACAAGTTGTTGGGAAGCACTTATACTAATGGGTGTAATAGTTCTATTGTCCTTGAGTAGAAAAATGAAGGAGACAAGACCAATACTGTCCCAAAAAAGAAGACCATGCTATGGCATCAAAGACTGGGGCATATTGGAGAAAAGGGCCTTCGAACACTACACGGTAAAGGTATGATTGAAGGTATGTCGAATTGCACTATGGATTTTGATTTCTGTGAAAATTACATATATAGTAAACATAATCGAGTAAGATTCCCATATGGTGCTACAAGAGCAAAGGGGATCTTAGAGTTGATACACAGTGATGTGTTTGGACCTGTTCCTGTTCCATCCCTAGGTAAATATGTGTATTATGTTTCATTCATAGATGTTTTTTCAAGGAACACATGGATTTATTTTCTTAGAAAGAAATATAAGGTATTTGATAAATTTAAAGAGTTTAAGGCTCTGATAGAAAATCAGACAGAGAAGAAAATAAAGGTATCGAGAACAGATAATGGTGGAGAATTCTGCGGAAATGAATTTGAAGAATTCTGTAAGAAGTGTGGTATATCAAGGTAGAAGACTACTCCATACACTCCTCAGCAGAATGGAGTTGTAGAAAGGATGAACATGACATTCATGGAAAAAGAAAGGAGCATGCTCAGCGATGTCAGGTTAGGACAAGAATTATAGGCAGAGGCAATGAGTACAACATGTTACTTGGTCAATCGATCACCTTCATCAGCGTTGGATGATACAACTCCACACGAGGTATGTTCTAGAAAGAAACCCTTTCTTCAACATCTTAGAGTGTTTGGTTGTGATGCTTATGCACATGTTCCAAAGGAAAATAGGAGTAACTTGGATAATAAAGCTGAAAAGTGTATCTTTATTGGTTATAAAGATGGTGTGAAAGGTTATAAGTTTTGGAACCCAGAAACCAAGAAAATTGTTTACACTCGAGATGTTTTTTTCAGAGAGGTAAAAGATGTGTCCAAATAGGAATTCCCACTAATGCAAGATGAACCTAAGAAAATAGAGCTTGAGTTGGATGATGCAAAATCTGAATCATCTGAAGAAGAGGAAGGAGAAGAAGAAGAAGAAGAAGAACCTCATACCCCAGTATTGAGGAGATCAGTGAGAGAGAGGAGGCAACCAGAAAGGTATAGTCCACCTGATTTTCGTTCCAATTTTTCTTTATCTATTACTGATGATGATCCCAGAACTGTCAGGGAAGCAGTGAATTCAGAGGATAGTAAACTTTGGAAGAAGGCCATGGTTGAAGAAATGGATGCCTTGGATAAGAATGAGGCATGGGATATAGTTGAGCTTCCATCTAGAAGAAAATCAGTTGGTAGAAAATGGTTGTTCAAGAATAAGTTTAATGCACAAGGTAAAGTGGAGAAATACAAAGCTTGGTTAGTAGCAAAAGGTTATTCCCAGGTAGAGGGAATTGACTTTGGTGAGATTTTTTCTCCTGTTGCTAAGTTAACTTCTATTAGATTTCTTTTATCTATTGT
>ML782647.1:919895-932032 GCA_009831015.1 Picea engelmannii
GAGGGAATTGACTTTGGTGAGATTTTTTCTCCTGTTGCTAAGTTAACTTCTATTAGATTTCTTTTATCTATTGTTGCTTCTTTTGATCTTGAAGTGGAACAAATGGATGTGAAGACAACATTCCTACATGGGGATCTAGAAGAGGAAATCTACATGAAGCAACCAGAAGGCTTTGTAGTGAAGGGAAATAAAGAGCTAGTCTATAAGCTAAAGAAGTCACTATATGGTCTGAAGCAATCACCTAGGATGTGGTACCAAAATTTTGACACATACATCCTTGGATTGGGATTTGTAAGAAGCAGGGCTGATCACTGTGTATATTCCAAGCAGGTTGGTAATCACTTCATTTATGTAGTGTTGTATGTTGATGACATGTTGTTGGTAGGAAATAACATGGATGTTATCAAGGTGGTGAAATCATAGTTATCCTCCAAATTTGACATGAAGGATCTCGGTGCTACTAACTTCATTCTGGGAATGGAGATTAAAAGAGATCGTGCAAACATGAAACTCTGGTTGAATCAAAGAAATATGTTGAGGCGATATTGCAGAGGTTTAATATGCATGGAAGTAAACCGGTCAAGGTTCCTATTCCTATAGGTGTAAATTTATCTGCAAATCAGTGTCCCAAGACATAGGAAGAAGAAGAGGACATGTCCCATGTTCCATATGCTAGTGCAGTTGGCAGTTTGATGTATGCAATGGTTTGTACTAGACCGGACATTGCACATGCAGTGGGATTTTTGAGAAGGTATATGTCAAAACCAGGGAAGGAGCATTGGACAGTAGTAAAGAGGGTCTTCAGGTATCTTCGTGGCACCACCAGTTATGGATTGTGCTACCAAGGAAGACTGGGATTGGACAAAGTGGTGGACATACATGGCTTTCTTGATGCAGATTGGGTTGGAGATTTGGATCGCAAGATCTCAAAGTGGGTATTTGTTTAACTTATTTGGAGGAGAAATTAGTTGGATGAGCAAAAGACAGGTTGTAGTGGCACTCTCAACTTCAAAAGTTGAATACATGGTAGCCACTCATGCAAGCAAGGAAGCAGTATGGTTACAAATATTGTGTTGAGGTATTGGGTTGGTACAACAAGCAGTGAGATTAGACTGTGACAGTCAGAGTGCAATATTCCTGGAAAAGAAGCTAGCTTATCATCCGAAGACAAAGCATATTGATGTTTAGTATCACTTTGTGAGAGACATGGTTGAGGAAAAGAAGGTGTTGCTGGAAAAGGTTGACACTTTGAAGAATGTTGCAGATTCATTAACAAATTCTGTGAGAATAGAAAAGTTCTCTTGGTGGAGAGTAACAATGGGCATTGATGCCCTGGATTGTTGACTATATAATCCCTTGGACCCCTGGATGCAAAGAAAACAACAAGTGGGAGAATGTTGGGTATGTGTTATATTCTTTGCATGTGTGTGTGTGTGGGCGCGTCAGATACGACAACTGTGTGTGTGTGTGTGCCGGGTGCTTTCCTAGGGGGGGGGGGGTAGGTATGCCCCACCCTGGTTACATGCAGCGTTCGGCAATGGGCAGTATCCTGGGGCCAACGGGGTTCGGGGCAATGCCCCAGAATTTTTTTTTGGGCGGTTTTTGCTATTTTTAGCGGATTTGTAAATTAATCCTGGATTAAGGGATTAAGGTTTTGGTATCTACGGAATACCTAAAAAAATTGTATATATTGTATGGTGAATGGTGAAATTCAATATAATGAAAATAAGAAAGGTTTTCCTGGTTGAGGATTTTCGGTATAAAATTTCTGTGTACTCTGTGTATGAGCCATTGATTAATTTTTGTATTGCTTAAGAATCTATATGCATTGCTTTACTTCGCAGGTTTAAAACTTACAGAAAGAAGGTGTTTTTTCACTGGAAGGGTTGATTTGTCTTTCTGGGTGGTTAGAACCACTTTAATTTGCCTGGGGGGTGACTTCTCAATTTGCAAATTACAATTAGGGTTTGACCAATCCGCAAAAGCGTATTTGGTAAATTATAATGCCCAACATGATCAATCCACAAAATGGTATTGATCTAATGAATAATAAATGAATAATAAATAGAATACTCTTTTCATTTACAATATTTCAACACTCCCCCTTACCAAGAACAGTATTCTACAACATCATCAGGAGAGAGAGAGAGAGAGAAACAAAATCAACAACATCTAGAACACTGACTTTCATATCTATAAATCATCGAAATTTTTTCTTCTCATCAGTATCATCATTCACAGCAGTCGCTCAATAACATCATCAACTGGAAAATATCATCAACTAGGTAACAACATCAACTAGATAACAAGAGGCATCAATATAATCCACTTGGTCATCTGGCATCACGATGACTGATTGGTTCTCCATGAATCCATATTTAAAGAAGTTTTGTTCTCTTTATCTTTGCGCAGAAGATACTCTTTCTTATCTTCACACAGAAGATAGTCTATGAGTTTTTCCATTCCTTTTATGTTCTCCCTTCTCTTGTAGTCATCTATATCACCCATCTACTGTGGAGGACTACTACCATATATTCACTCCTATTTATCCCACATGAACTGGAGAATATAAGATGCTAGCCTAGGCAAGACTAGAATCCCTTTCCATGATGCACGCATGATCATGAAACAAACCTCAAGAGCCAACTAAACATTCCACATGGTCAAGGTTTTTGTTCCAGGCTACTCAATCCTTGGCTAGAGGAGAGTATCTGTCTACTGCCCCTTGGAGAAACATCCATACTCCTCTCTACTAGCGTTGTCACACCCCTCTCTACGAGGGTATTCTATCATGTCCCTAGAGTATCCAAAAATCAACCTTGGAAAATTTATCATTCCCCTTCTCTACGAAGGTCTCTTCCTTCTCTACAATGGTCTCTTCCTTCTCTACAAAGGTCTCTTCTTGTTTCCTTCTCTATGAAGGTCTACCTGTGGTATTGCTCATTCCTTCTCTACAAAGGTCTCGCTATGGGATCTAGAAAAAAAAATCTCTTGTGGTCCAAAATATTTCCATGGTATAATACCATGCTACCCATCTGTTGGGCACCATCCTTCTACTGGATAACTTTTATCTTGATCAAAATATCTCATTACTCATCCACTGAGTAAAATGTTCCATGGACCACTACTTTCCTAACTGTACCAAATCACGATCCTTCATTTCAAACTCAGAGACATAGCTCCTTCTTGCACCAAACTAAGATCTTATTTAACTATGTAACATCTGATAATCATCATCCATGAAGTTCTCTTCTATAATATCTTGGGTGCCTTCTTGAGTTCGAACATTTCTTTATTTTTGAATTCATACTGGATCAACCTGCTCCCTCTGCATCTATAAGAATGGTACTGGAACAACCTATAGTTACCTACATCTCATCAACTATATCTTAATATCCATATTTATCTTCATATTGAACATTTTTGTTTTGCATATTTAGGAGCCTCCTGCTCCTATATAAATATTAGATATTGTTTGGTCTTTACTGACTATCACCATATCATAAGTCCTTCTCATGTTGTCTAAATTATTCAATTCAAGGCGTAAGTTCTTTCTTTCGAGACCTGTAAACTTACTTACAGTATGATTTTTGAGATATGTCACTTAGCCAATCCATCAGTAACAATAAGCAGTAATCAAATAAAACTACATCATGATTTTTGTCATAGTAGTACACATATTTTCTTAAGAAAAGCTTATACAACCATGTACACATCTGAAGCCCTAATCATGAATAAGACTTTTGAACTCTTTTTCACTCTAGCTATGAAATTACCAAATTTTTCCTTACTATCATAGCTAAACACATACCTTTGCCACTCCCATGAGTGATCATACCTGATATATATATTTTATCTCTTTCTTTATCCTCTTCTTTGATAAGTCTGCATAGACACTGAAATAAAACGAGGTTAATTAACATTCTCACAAAAATCGAACTCATAATGATAAATTATTAAAGTAAACAAGATACTAAAAATAAACATGAATACTTATCTTTTTTGTGTGTGTGGGGAGGCTCCACAGACTCCACCATTTTCTATATTTCTTCAGATCAACTATCTTCAACTTAAAGTACATATTTCTCAATTTCTACTAAATATTTATTTGAGGGAGGAGATTCCTCTTCCTCTGCCAAATGTGCTTGATGCTTTCTTTTCCCTTTTCCTTGAGGACAATCATAGGAAAAGTGTCCCAACTTTTAACAGTTGTAGCATATGATCTTTGAAACATCTTTCTTCTTATCTGGAATTCTTACAAAGTTATCTTCTAGTTGTTCTTTGAATTGTGATATTCTGGAGAAATATTCCTGAATTGTTTCTCCTTTTTGCATCCTTGTATTCTTGAGTTGAGTTCTTAGATTCATCTTCTGATTTATGTTCCTTCCTTAATATAATCAGGTTAGGGAATCAAACATTTCTTTTGGAGCCTTCTTTGAGGCCACCTGAGGAATCAAGTGATCTTTGATAGAATCTGCAATGATTCTAATGGACCTAACTATGTTGTTTTGGTGTTTTTCTTTAGCTGCAACATCGACAGGTTCAGGAGGTGCGCTTGGTTGAGGCGAGTATCCTGGTGTGGTTAGATTTCAGAAAATCCAAATTGTTCACCTTCAAACTTGACCAACAGATTTTTGGACTGGTTCTTTTGGTTTTCGGGTACTTTTGGTTTTCAAGTATTTTTGGTTTCCTGGTACTTCTAGTTTTCTGGTACTTCTGGTACTAGTGAAAACTAGGGTTTCACTTTCTGGGAGTTCTATCCACTGAAAAGGTGTGTTGAAGGTGCCAATGAGTTCCTTAGTCTAGGGCACACTTTTCTAGATGATCTTTGGGCTGAAATTCCTCTTTCATAAAAAGCCTTAATTTTCTTTACGACAACAGTGACGCTTTTCATTTTCCTGTGAAAGATGCTCTCGTTCAACTTAGCTCTGTTACCATGTTAAAGTTTAAAGTATTATTAGGTTTATTTTCAATTTACTATATAACCATATCATAGATAGGATCATTGAGAGAAACACAATCACAAGATACACAACATTTATCCTAGGAAACCCTCATGGGGAAGAAAACCCAGCAAAAACTTCCTTAATATAGATAGCCAATACAATGCCAAGACAATAAACCAAACACTAGAGAATATCCTCTCCCAAGTAATGTGCCTCTCTCTCTTCCCTCTTCTCCAACTGCATCTACCAAAATTGCACTCTGGATGATCGAACGAGTGACTGACCAAATGAGTGGTTGTCTTCCTTTATTTATACAAACTGGAAAGCGCTGAAAGGAGGTGTCTCTTCACTAGCAGGGCCGACTTGTCTTTCTGGGTGGTTAGAACCACTTTAATATGCATGGGAGGTGACTTCTCAATTTGCATATTACAATTAGGGTTTGACCAATATGCAAAAGGGTATTTGGTCAATTACAATGCCCCACATGATCAATCCACAAAAGGGGATTGATCTAATGAATAACAAGTCAATAATAAATAGAATACTCTTTGCAGTTACAATATTTCAACAATTATTAAGAGATAAAATTATCTTTCTAGTAATACATTCCAAATGGGTGTCTAATCTTGTTCCAGTTAGGAAAAAGAACGGTGACATTAGAATTTGCATCGATTTCAAAAACCTTAATAAGGCTTCTAAAAAAAATAATTTTCCATTACCTCCTATGGAACCGATTCTTCAATCAATTTATGGCTCTAAAACGATGTCATTTCTAGATGGGTTTCCCAGGTACAATCAAATCCTAGTGCACCCAAATGACAGACTCAAAACAACATTTAATTCCAAATGGGTAATTGATGCTTATCATAAAATTCCATTTGGATCGATAAATTCCGGTGCAACTTTTCAAAGGGAAATGGATGTTGCTTTTAGAGGAATAATTAATAAATATGTTGTTGTTTATTTGGATAATATTATAATCTATTCCAAAAACGCTTAGATCACATCCATCACTTAAAGAAAATTTTTGAAATATGTCAAAAGTATGGAATTTTGCTTAATTTTCTTGTTGTTTGTTATTAACAATCAGGTTCATTTTGTGTACTTTACATATCTCTTTTTTATGCATTCTTAATGAAGATAATCATTATTTTTGGATTGCATGAAGAAAAAAAATATTATTTATATTATCTTATCAATGATAACAACTCCTTCTATGATTAATTCATTCTTATCAAGAAAGATTACCAAGGAAAGTACTTTGTAGCAAGGTCTTAACAGAGTTTAATCTGCTTTCAAATAAATTAAATAACAATGAGAATGGAAAATATTAAGATGAAAAGGCTTAGTTTACCCCATGACATTCAATATATCAAACTTCCAAATATAATCCCACTTTCTATTCACTATTGCAAAAATTCAATCTCAAATATATTTATCAACAGACGACCAATAAATTTAATATATAGGAGGTTGTGGGAAGTGTATACAAACCCTCCAGGGCTATAGATGCTCTCTAGTAGTGGGGTAACGTATGCATGATATCAAAGAAACTTCGTCAGGATACTAAACAAGCCTGTTGACAACGAAGGAATGTTGGGTAACAGAAAGATGAGTTGAATTGATTGCATCTATGGTAAGTAAGTTCTTCTACGTAGTCAAATCAAAATCCTATTTCCTCAATCTTAAAATAACTAAATCTTGGTCTCTATGAAAAGACCGAGTGAATGAATATGAGTATAAATGTAATTTTTCTTATATTTTTTATTATTCATAAGGAAGTTATTACTGATATTGCAAAATTGATAGATTTTCTTATTCTTGTAATATAATATTTTTTCTCTTAACTTTTCATGAACAAAGATAACTGGTTCTCCCGGCATGTCACATATTGTTGTGGAAAACAACAACCCCCTAATTTTCTTTGTTTGATATATTAAAAATTAGGGTCCCTTTTATTTTTATAGGAAAATTTTCTCTTATCTTTATTTTGTTTCTTTGATTGGAATAGTTTACATAAGAATTTTCTAAATGTTTTGAGATTTAGTCTTGCTATTGGACATTACTTCATTGAATGTGTTGAAAATAGGAAAGTGACTCTTGATTCTTCTACATTTATATAAATTATTTTATCGTTTTGAATTTCATGATTTTCAACATGATTTTGAAGAATTTCATTATTTGGTTAATTCATTTCATGGCAGATCCTTGTGTGTAGGACTTTTTGTTGGTTAATGGATTTAAAACTATGCTTATTTGTGATTTGAAGGCATGAGATGCAAGAATGATTTTGCTATTACTTGTATCCTTTAAATTATTGTTTTCTTGGTTCTATTACATGTCACTTCTTGATATTTTACATGAGTTATCGAATCAGATTTGGATGAATAATCAAAGTCTTGACTTGTTATGGTTTAATTTTCCATGGTCGCAAGTCTTATTATAATTTAATAATATGGTAATCGATAAGTCATTTGGGTATATTTGCATCCATAGTTTTACATTGATATTACACCATGGTTTTGTATAGTTATCATTTAATAACCATTATCATTATTACTTGACAATCACATCGTTTTTATAATCAATATATGAAATACCTTGACAATCAAATCATTGTGATAGTTGTCTAAGTGATCATTCATTTAAGAGACCTAAATGTACTACACATTGTGATACGTTTGTGATAAATGGACTTTGAAATATGTAAAGCCACTCTATCCATTGTCATTTGGTCAGTCATTTATTTTCACTATTACTTCTGTAAATTGGTGATTTGAGTCCTCTGTATCAGGCCATACCTCCATTTCTTGAAATCATGTTTTTCATTACAGTTACATTCCCTCGCATTTATGTAGTGTATGTCTATGCATGTTACTTTGGGTCGAGGTTAATTGTTGTTCCTGCATGCTTTTTCTTTCAATGATTGTTTGGAAATCTTGTTGGTTGTTAGTTTTTCATGGTTCTTGTTTCTAGGGTTGAACCCCCAGGCCCTAAGCTTGTAGAAGAAAATGATGAGGAATTATCTATGTTACGGAGAGTAGGATGGTTTCAATTCCTTATGTAATTTTGTGGTCATAACGTGGGAGTAGCAAGGAATTTCGCACAAAGTTTCGATGGTTGAATTGAAAAGGTGGGAGAAATAGAAATTCAAGTTAATGAAGTCATAATTGTTGAAGCCACTCATTTTCCATGGTCAAGAGAGAAATGGTCCAAAAATTTGTCAGTCAAAAATATCCCATGGGCCGAATTCTTGATATCAACTAAGACCAAATACAATCGGAAAGGTATTCCCATTTGTCAAGTAAAGAAGAAATGGGATGCTATGTTTATTATTATTAAATGTTATATTACTTGTGAAGGCTATTTTGTCTTGGAATTTTACAATCATTTCATACTCTTGATGTCTTTATTAGGGTTTGAAATAAATTTTCCACATTATCTGTATCAAATTCTGTCAAAAATGAATAAATTTTACCAACGAGGTTTTGGTAACCTTGAGAGGAGTTTATTTCATCATGGGTTGATTCGTATGATAGTCGAATTTAGGCTTACACTGTTAAGGGTTTTCTGGGAAGAGTTTCCCCATAAACATGGTTTTGATCAAAATAAGATTCGAGAGGTTACTGACAAAAGTCTTAGTGATTCAATGGTTGTCTATGAAGATTGTTCTCAGGATCAATCAAAGGTTAAATGTTCTATAATTTTCCAAGTTTCTAATCTTAAACCTTCCTCAAAATCATACAAATTGAGTCTATCATCTGAAGATAAAATATATCTAAACCCACCTTGATCAAGGATTACTCGTAGCTCCTCTAAAAGAGATAAAATTAGTCTTTCTATTGAAGGTATGAGTCATATGTTAAATATAATGTAACCTCAACAGTCTGACTATACACTGCCAGCTGTACTGGACAGCTGTACTTTCTATTTTTGTCTTGCTTGAGCCTATTTAGCTCAGCTATTTCCCTTTACATTGTAACTTCTTTAGTACTTCTTCAGTACTTCTTCATACATTTCAATATATTGTTCTATTCTTTTCTCTCTGCATTTCTCTTTACTTCACAATTTATCGTGGTATCAAAGCTTCAATAGTAAGCCTCTTCACACAATCTGGAGAGCAATATGATCCTCACAGACGCAGAGCTTACAAGGATCTTGAGAGCACGTGACACAGACTTTTCACAAGGCTTGGAGAGTTGTTCGTACTAGTCTCAAAATATCATCGTAGGAAGCTTGCAGAGGAAGTAGAGCGTACAACGCTCAAAAGATCGAGGAAGAAGAGAGTGCAGAAGAAGAAACTTTAAAGATTCTTGTAATTTTCAAGAATCGTCAAAGATTGATGAAGAAGAGTTGTAGAACGGAAGATCATTTAAAGAACTCGAAGAATTTGTTCAAATTCGTTAAAGATTCCTGCAGAAGGCATAATCGCTTAAAGTTTTTCAAAATTCGAACAAATCTATCAAAGATTGAAGCAGTGAACAAAGAATTCATGTATTTCTTTCAAATCTTTGAAAGATTCACGAATCTTTCTTCCACAGGAGTAAAGAACGTGTCTCAGGTGAAAAGAACCACCATTGAAGCTGTAAGATTCGTCCTGCAAATGCATCCAGAGTGGGAAACCAGTTCAGAAGGGATGAAGAGAGCGTGGAAAAGGCAAAAGAATTTCAAGCCGTTAGATCTTGCGCAGAGGACCGACGACTGTTGGTTCAACGAGAAGGTGCACGAGCTTTAGTCCTTTGGAGCACCAAGGAGAAATACTTGACTTGTGAAGTCGCGACATCATCTGGACTGTCCATTCTGGACCGTTGGATCGAGAAAGATCGTGAGCCGTCGATCTTATCTCATCGCAAAATTGGGAATCGGGAGTTGGACGAGCAAAGGAGACTTCTCTCCAAAAACTCTGATATGCGATATCGCGAAATCCTGAGAGGACCTGTGAGCCATCCATCTCCGAGGACAGGTGGTAGTAGATCCATGCCATCACTCCATCGACATTTCGGAGTTAGAGATATCGGAGGTCTCGTTGATAAAAGACACTCCATGGAAAAACTCATGAAATCACGATTCACGATATCGTGATAAGATCACAGTCGTCCATCTCAGAAGATAGGTGGCAGCAGATCCAAGTGCTGTCAAATCGGCATATCGGTGTTCACGGTTTTGAAAGACCATCGCAACACGAGTTTGAAACTCATGAAATCACGATTCCCGAAATTGAAATAAGATCGCAGCCATCCATTTGACTGGACACGTGGCAGACATCGAGAAAACCGTCGACGTTTCGGCAATCGCGGTTTCAAGTTGTCAGAGAAATTTGGAGTCACAAGTCGTGAACTCACGAAATGACAAGGATCGTCCATCTTGGGGGGACGTGTGGCATCAATTCGAGGACACGGGAAAAGTACCAAAAAGGAAAGGGCCATCGTCACATCAGGATTCGGTAAATCACGAAACCTGAGGACAAGGGATTGGGTTTCTTTATGGTGAAAACCCCGTAAACAATCAGAGCCGTCCATCTTGAGGAGACACGTGGGTGAGATCAGGAGAGTCAATCGACACATCGGGGATTGACAAATCGTGAATCCTGAGGATAAGAAGCACAAGCATTTCGAAACTCCGAAGTTTGAAATCCCGACAGGAGGTAAACTCTGTCGTGGGGCCCAGCTGACATCATCTCGTCAAAATCGTGGGATCGGGAATCTCCACAGTGAAATCCCTGATGCAGATTTGAGTCGTCCATCTATTGGGACGCGTGACAAGAATCAAGCCCATCAGCATTATGGGATTCGAAAAATCATGGATCCTAACGACGAGACGTCCGATGCATTTGAAGTCTCGATATCGTGAGAAGGGATCAGGACCATCCATCATAGGAGGACGCGTGGCGCAGATCGAAGCAATTGGAAAAAGCCCTGAAAGGACAACACCATCGGTAAATCGGAGATTGGGGAATCGAGGGGTCAAAATAACTCATCATCAGGGTTCAAGAAGTCTCGATTCACGATATCTCGATAAGATCTAGACCGTCAGATCACACAAGATCTGGACTGTTAAATTGTCCAAAGGCAATTTTTCGCATTTCGACGATTTGAAAGACAAAGAGCTGGAAAATCCCGTAGCACCTTAACATTAAAGCGTGTGGTCACATTGCACCGTGACAAAGGCCAATTCAAGGCCGATAAGCTCCCTTTGGCCATCAGCAAATCGACATTTCGGCGATCGGAGGTAAATATGACATTTCCCTATGTTTTTTCTGCAATTTTTTTTATGGCGTCATCTAGCAACTTAGGACCAACTCAGGGTCTGATTCTTTTGGGAAAGAATTATGAATTTTGGTATCTTCGGATGAGATCATTCTTGCAAGAACAAGACTACTGGGAACCAGTGGATCTTGGATATGTGGAACCAGATCCTACAGCCCTATCTGCCATGACAAATCCACAGCGAATTGCTCAGGCAACACTGAGGAACAAAAAAAATAAATCGAAATTCTAGATTCAAAATTTAGTGGATGATTCAATTTTTTCGAAAATCATAGGCGCTGGTACCTCAAAACAGGCCTGGGACATCCTTAAATATTCCTACCAAGGAAATGATAGGGTCAAAACAATTAAACTGCAGACCTTGAGGACGCAATTCGAGACTCTAAGGATGACAGAGTCCAAAAATGTGGATCAGTTCATGACCAAAGTCATGGGAATCGTGAACCAGATCAGATTGACTAGAAAAGCCATCACTGATCAACGAATTGTTGAGAAAATCCTCAGAAGTTTACCCAAGAAATTTGAAATGGTTGTAACAACAATCCTTGAATCCAAGGATCTGTCAAGATTTTCAACAGATGAACTAATTGGTTCTCTGGTGACACATGAGACCAGACTGCATCTCACAGATGAGTCAATCTCCAATGCCTTCAAAACTCAATTCTCCTTCAGCAGAGGGAGAGGCAGAGGAAGAAGCATAGGTCACCAAGGAAGAGGGAGCAATCAAAGTAACCCTCATTCCAGTGGGGGAAATAGACAACAATATCCAAATCACAATTTCTAAGGTCAAAGACAACAACAACAAAATCAACATCATAATTTTCAGCCTCAAAGAGGCAGAGGGAGAAGATCAAATGAGAAATCAAGCATACAATGCTATTACTGCAAAAAGTATGGGCACTATGAATCTGAATGCAGGAAGAAG
>ML782647.1:932082-950833 GCA_009831015.1 Picea engelmannii
ACAAGACTGAACAACAACCTAAAGATCTCTGGTTGCTGGACAGTGGATGCAACAATCACATGATAGGTAACAAAGAATTACTTTCATGCATTGATTCTTCAATCTCATCTGATATTACACTTGGAAATGATTATTTAGTCAAATTCCAAGGAAAAGTAACTATTCCTATTCTTACTAAACAAAATGTCAAGAAAGACATATACAATGTCTATCATGTTACAGACCTTAAACATAATTTGTTAAGTGTAGGACAGCTCATTGAACATGGCTATAAGGTACTTTTTGAGGGAGCATATTGCAAAATTTATGATAAAAAACCAAGCAGAAAATTAATTTCTGAAATCCTTATTACTCCAAATAGGATGTTTCCCCTTACCCTCAGAACTGCAAATCTGATTCAACCATATGCACAGAGTGCATCTACCATGAATGAAACTATGGTTTGGCATACAAGATTTGGACATCTACCATTTCAGAGTCTAAGTCTTCTTCATAAAAACTCCATGGTCAAAGGTCTACCTATATTTAAAGAGCAAATTCCCCCATGTGAGTCTTGCATACTTGGAAAACATAAGAGAACTAGTTTTCCACAGTCATCAAATCAAGCCAAACAACATCTTGAGCTTGTTCACACTGACCTATGTGGACCAATGCAAACAGAGTCAATAGGTGGTAGCTTTTATTTTCTAACATTTATTGATGATTTCAGTAGAAAAATATGGATCTATTTTCTCAGACAAAAGTCTGAAACATTTACAAAATTCAAAGAATTCAAGGCAGAAGATGAAAAACAGAGTGGAAAATATATCAAAGCACTCATGTCAGATGGAGGAGGAGAATACAACTCCAGAGAATTTGCAAATTTATGCAAATCACAAGGCATTATCATGCAAACAACAACCAGATATACTCCACAGCAGAATGGAGTGGCTGAAAGGAAAAATCAGACAATAATGAATATGGCAAGAACACTTCTTAAGAAGAAAAGTGTGTCAAATAGGTTTTGTGCTGAAGCAGTAGCATGCTCAGTTTATCTCTTGAATAGATCACCAACCACAAGTCTAAAGATGAAAGTTCCCCAAGAAGCATGGAGTGGGACAAAGCTAAATGTAGCACATCTAAGGACATTTGGATGCATAGCATACGCTCACATACCTTCCAAATTAAGGAAGAAACTTGATGACAAAAGTGAGAAATGTATTTTCACTGGATATAGTGAAAGATCTAAAGCTTACAGGCTTTACAATCCAATCACCAAGAAACTAATTCTCAGCAGAGATGTAAAATTTTTGGAAAATCAATTCTGGAATGATTCAGAAAATCAACAAATGGACAGTCAAAATTCATTACTGCCAAGTTCTGAACATGCAGAAACTTGAGAACAACAAGTACCTCAAACTACTCTTCCAAGATTGCAGGTACAAAGACAACCTGAAAACTCACAGGATAACTCAACTTCCAGCAGAGAATCATTCTCTGAACCACAGAATCATAGAACTCGAAGTTTGAGAGAAATCCATCAGCAATTGGATGACTTTGAACAACACAACCTTTTTGCTTTAATGTCATGTCAACCTACATCCTTTAAGGAAGCAGCTAAGGAGCCACATTGGGTTCAAGCCATGAACCAAGAAATTGACTCCATTGAGAAGAACAAGACATGGGATCTTGTTGATTTGCCAACTCACAAGAAGAGTATTGGTGTCAAGTGGGTTTACAAAACTAAACTCAATGAAAAAGGGAAGATCAAAAAACACAAGGCAAGACTTGTTGCCAAAGGCTTCTCACAACAACCAAGTACTGATTATGGTGAAACTTTTGCTCCAGTAGCAAGATTAGACACTGTAAGGACTCTATTGGCCATAACAGCACAACACAAATGGAAAGTATACCAAATGGATGTCAAGTCAGCATTCCTGAATGGTCTTTTAGAAGAAGAAGTTTATGTCGATCAACCACCTAGATTTGAATTCCAAGAGCACCCAGCCAAAGTATATCGGTTGAAGAAAGCCTTGTATGGCTTAAAACAAGCTCCAAGAGCTTGGTATAGCAGAATTGACACTTATCTGATCAAAAGTGGTTTCAGTAGAAGCCAAAATGAGCCAACTCTTTACACCAAAACAGATCAGCACGGTAAAATTTTGATTGTATGTTTATATGTTGATGACATGATCTATACAGGAAATCTTGAGTTAACAGATTTTAAACATGCCATGCAATCTGAGTTTGAGATGATAGATCTTGGCATAATGAAATATTTTTTAGGAATTGAGGTTGATCAATCAACCAAAGGCATTTTTCTCTGTCAGCAAAAGTGTGTAGCAGACATCATCAAAATATTTCGCATGGAAGGATGCAATCCAGCAGAAACCCCCATAGCACTAGGAACAAAATTGAGCAAGAATGATGAAGGTTTTACAGTGGACTCTACCCTGTACAAAATTTTAGTAGGAAGTTTGTTGTATCTTATAGCAACTAGGCCTGACATTATGTATGCAACCAGCCTTGTTTCCAGATTCATGGAATCCCCCAAAGATTCTCATTGGAAAATGGCGAAACGAATTCTAAGATATGTTGTAGGAACTCTCAATTTCGGCTTATGGTACACTAAATCTGATAGTAATCAACTTTCTGGTTACACATACAGTGATTTTTCAGGAAGCCTAGATGACAGGAAAAGCACATCTGGACATGTTTTTCAACTGGGCACAAAACTCATCTCATGGGCATCGAAGAAGTAGCCAATTGTTTCAATATCTTCTGTAGAGGCAGAGTATGTTGCTGCTACCTCAACATCTTGTCAAGCTGTGTGGCTGAGAAGAATATTGAAAGATATGTCACATACAGAAAAGGATCCAACTCCTATTTTCTGTGACAATACATCAGCAATTGCTTTATCTAAGAATCATGTGTTTCAAAAGAAGAGCAAACACATTGACACTCATTTTCATTTCATACGCGAGCTAGTCAATAATGGAGATATTGCACTACAATTCTGTGGTACACGAGATCAGCTTGCTAATATCTTTACAAAGCCACTAGGAAAGTCAGTTTTTGATTTTCAGAGATAGCACTTAGGCATAATCAGTGCTAATGTTTGTAACTGTTGAGTTTAAGAGGGAGTGTTAAATATAATGTAACCTCAACAGTCTGACTGTACACTGCCAGCTGTACTGGACAGCTGTACTTTCTATTTTTTTCTTGCTTGAGCCTATTTAGCTCACCTATTTCCCTTTACATTGTAACTTCTTCAGTACTTCTTCATACATTTCAATATACTGTTCTATTCTTTTCTCTCTGCATTTCTCTTTACTTCACAATTTATCATCATATGCTACATGTTGAGGATGAATCAGAACCAGGTTAGAGTTCTGTAACCACAATGTTTAGTTATTCAAAAGACCAAATTAAACCAAATCAACTTAAGAGAAAACAACTAACAAAAATATTTTCCCAAGATCAGAGAAATAAGTTTAGAAAAGTCTTTGTTTCTATTACTCCTGCTATTGTTGACTTGGAGGAATCTAAAACAAAGGAAAATCATCTTCCTCGTGATTTAAAGTATGAGATTAGCCCTAGATCTGGTTCTAATTCTGTTCGATCTGGGCATAATGAAACCAAGTCTAATAATTCTCCTCAAGAACATGATTATTCTCATAATAGTAAATAAGAAACGTTGTCTCCTATTATTAAAGATAAATGGCATAATGGTTTCGAATCATGGTTCTGGAAAGAGAAATAACATGTTGTGGTTCCTCTTTTAAAAACTAATTTGGTCGAGCTTGAATTAGAAAATCAACAATTAAAATTGCAGAGTCAAATTATGATTGAGAAATATGAGAGAAAGATCTTTGATTTGAAGAAAAAGAACATCAGTATTGAAAGTCGGTTGGTTGTTAACACTTTGGGAATTAATGTTTTCATCACCTCAGATCTTAAGAATCTTGCCCAATCTAAATGAATAGTGTCTAGTTGTTTTAAATAGGATTTTGTTGAATACTAATTCCATTTTGAGGTATGAATTTGTTTGTATTTTGTTGTTATTTGATTTTATTTGCTTATTTGAGAGCAACTACAAAATCACAGATTCAATCGCTACTCTATTTTAACTGTGTTTGTTAGTAATTTATTTTATTTTGATTTATAGGTGTCTAATGAAAGATCTACAATGGCTTGTGAATTGAATATAAAAGTAATCATTATGTCTCTTGATTATCCGAGGTTTTATGAGATTACAATCTTTTATTTCTTTTTGTCAAATTGTTAAAAGACTTCGTTGTAGTATTTATAGAATATATATAGTTGGATGATGAACCCCCCCCCTTCCCCCCTCCTAAGGGGCTCGTACAACCTCCTGGTCTTAGGATATTCTTCTAGAGCTGAATTAGCTCTCAGATCCATGTTGGATCTTATCTTATGTTCATAGACGCTTTTAATTTCCTTGTGCAAGTGAACACATAACCCTCTAGGCGCTTTCTCTAAGCCCCTTTCTCCTTCGAATTGAGACCGCATTTTCTAGCTCCTTTTTCTCGGTGGAATTGAATATGACCACGAGATAGAATTGAGCACTTACCTAAAAGGAAATATTTGGAGCTCTGGGACTCCGACACTCGATGAACTTGTCCAAACACAACATTCCAATCTTCCAGAGTGGTTACCAGTCAAATTCAGTCATAAAGTGACTATTAACTGGCAAGTGTGGGTCTTATCTCGTGCTTCCACTCTTGAAACTTCTACAAAGAGATATAATGGCTAGCAGGGATTCTCTTCCCTCCTCCATGATCTATGGTGGAGATCTACTTCAGGACTGCAAGATTCAGAAGTTCCTCGCTCCAACTGACCTCCAAACTCCTAAACTAACGAACGTCAAATTGGCAATCTACGAATATTTCTCCTCCTATAGCCAATGACTGTGATAACCTCTGGAACTCTAGGCTTCATGGTTCCTTTCTCCTAATCACCACCAAACTCTCAAACTGTCAAATGTCGAATTAGTGAAAGGAGGATATCTATGGTCCACATTTACTCGTCAACAAATGGTCAGGATTGATTCCGAGCTTTGGGACTTTCCACACCAAAGAAAATTTCACCCACAACCTTTCAGATAGTTGAATTATGAACACTCAAAAATATACTGTCCACATGTAACCGAAAAGGAACGATCATGATTTACTCCAGACTTTGGGACTTCAGGGAATTTTGTACTCCACGCAACAATAACCAAACTCTCTCGGAGTGTTGAATCATCGAACCACTCGAGGATCCAACAACTTGCACTCTCCTAGTGATCTACAGTGTAGATTCACTCTAGGACTTCAATGCTTCAGAGATTTTTCCTCACTTACAAAAACAACTTAAAAATGCTAGAGCAACGAAGTTTGAAGGACTTGGGATTTCAACTATTGTGCTCCTTTACTTCATCCAATGGATTTGAGGAATTATGAATTCTCTCGAAGAGATCTCATCCACTCTCTCCCAAAAACAAAGAGATTTCTCCTCTTGAGGACTTACTCTTTCTATCCCTCCTTAGCTTGGTCTCTTGAATGACTTGAACTCTGGTGCACACCTTGTGCTTCTCTCCTAATATTTGGACTTGAAAAAGCCACCTGCACAATCCTTGCACTTACTCTTCTGAGCTTGGTACTTGAAAAAGTCACCTGCACACTCCTTGAGTTATCTCTCCTCTCAGCATGGGACTTGAAAAATTCACCTGCAGACTCTAATGCAGGAGCATCGCTCCATCTTAGCATGCGCCCGCTGATTAACATGCGTGGTGAGAATTCAACATAGGAGAGGCGTCATCCACTCATATTTTCCACAAGGATCCAGGACGTGATCTAGGTATTGATTGAAGACAAGTTGGGAGAGCAAAATCATGCCTTCGCATGAACAGGAGATGAGGTCACCATTAATAGGCTGACAACAAATTGGATTTACATCCTATTTGGGCATATTTCCATCATTATAATTTGGCCTTCTGATAAGCCTTGGGATGGTGATTTTGACACCATTAGTTATCTTGTGGGGGAAGCTCATTCGAGCCCCTCTTATATAAATATTTGTATTTTCCCACTTTGAAGGTTGGATCTGGTTGGGTAGATAGGTTAGAGGAGAAATGTAGAGAACCGAGACTCAGTTGCAGCTCAGACTCCACCATTGTAATTTGGCATTCCACCATTAATAGAAAATGATATTTTTTCCTATTTTATCTTTCTGTTCAATAAGTGTTGTGTGATAAATGTATTTTACATGAATTTGAGTTGTAGATGAATGTTAGAAATCATCTATAGGGATAGAGACACAATTTTCTATCCAAGAGTGTGTTGAATTAAGTTTGGTTCTCTAGGCTAAGTGCAAGGAGTGCGCGACAGAGCATGAAGACTCTGTAAGCTGACGCAAGGAGTGTGTGTCTGAACTCAGTGAAGTCAGAAGCAAATTTTCCAGGAGGATGCACTAGATTTATTCACATACTTGGGGAGAAATTTCAAGGCGGTTAAGTCCCTTGAAAATAAAGACTCTACAGAGAGAGACACAACACAGAGTTGTTGAACACTCTGGAATACTCTTCCAGGAGGGAATTGAGCTTGTGTGAGCATACCTAGGAACTACACGGTTGAGGGTGTGGAAGATCCCAGAATTTCTGAACATTCTGGTGAAGGAAGGTTTTGAAAGAAGTGCATCAAAAAAGGAAAGGAGATGCCTTAAGCCTTTCCATCAAGTGAAGGAGAAGCTGTCAAAGAACTAAGCCAACACAATGAGTGTGTCTAAGGTGTTGAGAAGTTCACCTTATAAGCTTAGGAAGAAGGGAGAGAAGTTTTGAGGAGGGCAAGAGGAGCTTGCAAAGGAACTTGAAGCCTTGGAGGCTCTTAAGCCAAGAAAATCCATAGAAGGAAGTTTGTGCCAAATATCTGCAATGAGTGTGGAAAGGCTTCGAGAACAGCCTAAGCCTCGAGAGGTAAAATTGTGCTAAGTGTGAAAAGGAGGCGAGGACCTACTGAAGTCCTAAATAAAGAGAAGTTAGTCACTATCGAGGAAAAGACAGGGGGCAGAAGACCTAGAATTTAGGGAACAGGAACTTCGAAGGGTTCATAGAAACCAACCAAGATTCTTCGCGAGGTCACGAAGAGTGAAGTAATATTGGTTGTCCATTGAGGAGGAAACATGGAGTAGGATCAACGCATCATTGATTCATAAGTTAGAATAAAGAATATTCGAGGGGAGAAAGGAATCACGAGAGGAACGAGGACAGTATATCTAGTTTCAAAACATTTGTCGATTCGGAAATAGGGAAAAAGGAGAAGGCAGATCACAAGAGTCTCAAAGTGTGAGGTCGCGAAGGGAGATGGTCCACGGTCACAGTCCATTGTCACATTAAGGGATAATCTTAGTAGCAAGAGCTAAGTTCATTGGAATAAGAACTAAAAGTGCCAAAGGAGAGGGTCTGCAGGTGCCACACAGTGGGTGTTGAGGAAGTAAAGGGGACCTGTGTCAAGTTGAAACAAGTTCCATCAGGATCCCAACGAACCATTCGGTTCGATGAATTGAACGATCCTAGACTAGGAGTTCGTGCCAACCCAAAGAAGGGAAGGGGGGTTGTCACCAGGAGTGGTATCAGAGTTTGATTTCTCTCAGGAAAAGAGAAAGAAGGAAAGGTGTGGTTCGATAATTGATTTCTATAAGCCAGGGAGAGAGACTGCGATGCTCTGTTGGAACTATTCCAAGGTGTGTAGCAGATGGTAAATAACCAGGTGGGTTGTGGACAGAGAAAAATTTCCATCAAGGGTCAGATATGTGGTTGAGGAGAAATCCAGTCGCATAAGAGAAAGGCAGAGATGGACAAGGAGCTCAATGAAATTTGAGCACAGATGGAGAATCTAGCATTCAATATGCAGCAGGAGTCAAAGGTACACTAGAGGTATGAATGGCCTTTGAAGAAGACAACCAGATGGCCTGTTCAGGACTTATTGGCTAGAGGGAAACAACAAATTCTATGAAGGTGGCTGAGGCATACTGAAAACCTCATTCATGAGGGAAAGAGATATGGAAAGAGACTCATAGATTTTCAGGTGGGAAATGAGTAGGGAGCAGTGGATCACGTAAATTTCCAAGTGGGCAGAGGAGACATCATAGGTTGTCAGGTGGGCAAGGGAGAAGAGATGAGATCAATAGATATTTCACTAACAGATGAGAAGGAAAAAGGAAAACCTCACTCAAATAGAGATTCATGTGGAACTGCAAGCCACGTGAATGAAGATGATGAGAAGTTAAAAAAAATTGTCATAGAGGAGAAGGGTCAGAGGGATACTATGATCATTGGAGGATTCGATATATTCCTACCAAGCAACTGAGGAGAGGCTAACACATATCTTATAGAAGTGATAGGGAGACAGTAGGTAGAGACTGCCAAGGAGGAAAAGGAACAGATACTGGTGTCTATCCCGATGGGAGGAGTGGAGAATTTAGTAGAATCGCTTGATGATTTCATCTAGGAAGATGAATAGGAGATGACTACAACACTGGAGTCTGTAGTAGAATAGGAAGAAGATAGCATACATTTTGTTGGTTTGTGTGAGGAATTAGAATCTCTTGAGAGGAGAGTGGTAGTGCAAAGTGAGCACATCCAACAAGCTAAGTTGGGAGCAGATGAAGGACTACACCAGCATGAGGAGCAGTTGGGGGAAGATGGAATGGGAAGAGCCAAAGGACTGGCAGGAGAAAATATTTCAAGAGAAGTGCTAGTTGAGGAGTAGTTCAGTGATGAGGAGCCTACAGGAGTAGAGACTGCAGTAGAGTGGCAAGATAATTCCATAAAGGAAGAGGATGTCTTGGGAGGTCAGTGTGACTTTCCCATCAACAAGGGGAGAGTGCATACAGTTAGTCTGCAACAGAAGAAACAATTGATGGAGCAGGTGGATGAGGTGATCGAGGAGATAAGGAAGTTGATGTTGGATTTGACAGAAGATTCGGTCAACAAAAGGAAGATGGATGAGAAGAAAACTGGACGAGATGCAGGGAAGATGAAGGAACAAAAGTAGTGGAGCAGAGGGCTGAGAGACAACTTGAGGAGAAAGTTTGGGATCCAAGTGGATTTCAGCCACATTGGAGAGCTCATGAAAAGGAGCTCATGATTCTTTCCACTGTGGCATATGATGCAAGAGCATCGCTCCATCTTAGCACATGCCTTTTGATTAACACCCATGGTGCACATTCAAGGTAAGAGAGGCATTGTCCACTCATTTTTTCCTCAAGGATCTAGAACGTGATCTAGGCATTGATTGAAGACAAGCTATGAGAGCATAATCATGCCTTCACACGAACAGGAGATGAGGTCTCCATTAATAGGTTGACGACAAATTGGATTTACATCCGATTTGGGTAGATTTCCATCGTTATAATTTTGCCTTTCGATAAGCCTTGGTATGGTGATTTTGATGCCATTAGTTAGCTTGCGGGGGAAGCTCATTTGAGCCCCTATTGTATAAATATTCATAGTTTCCCAATTTGAAGGTTCGATTTGGTTGGGTAGATAGGTTAGAGGAGAAATGTAGAGAACTGAGACTCAGTTGTAGCTCAGACTCCACCATTGTAATTTGGCATTCCACCATTAATAGAAAACAACAGTTTTTCTTGTTTTATATTTTTGTTCAATGAGTTTTGTGTGATAAATGTCTTTTACATGCATTTGAGTTGTAGATGAATGTTAGAAATTATCTACATGGATAGATATATAGTTTTCTATCTGAGAGTGTGTTGAATTAATTTTGGTTCTCTAGGCTAAGTGTAAGGAGTGCACGATAGAGTAGGGAGACTCTGTAAGTCAACATAAGGAGTGCATATCTAAAATTAGTGGATTTAGAAGAGAAACTCCCAGGAGGGTGCACCATATTTATTCACACAATCGAGGAGAAATTTCAAGGCGGTTAATTCCCTTGAAAATAAACACTGTGTGGAGAGAGACACAATGCATAGTTACTGAACACTCTGGAATACTCTGCCAGGAGGGAATTGAGCTTGTGTGAGCATACCTAGGAACTAAATGGTTGAGGGTGTGGAAGAATCCCAGAATTGTTGAATGTTTTGGTGAAGGAAGGTTTTGAAAGAAGTGCATCAACAAAGGAAAGGAGATTCCTTAAACCTTTCCAACAGGTGAAGGAGAAGCCATCGAAGAAATGAGCCAGTGCAAGGAGTGCATATAAGGTGTTGAGAAATTCACCTTATAAGATCAAGAGGAAGGGAGAGAAGTTGCCAGGAGGGAAAGAGGAGCTCGCAGAGGAACTTGAAGCCTTGGAGGCTGTCAAGTCAAGCAAAGCCACAAAAGGAAATCTGTGCAAAATCTCTGCAAGGAGTGCAGAAAGCCTTCGAGAATAGCCTAAGCCTCGAAAGGTAAAATTGTGCTAAGTGAGAAAAGGAGGCGAGGACTTGCTGAAGTCCCGAAGATGGAGAAGTCACTCACTGTCAAGGAAGATACAGGTGGCAGAAGACCAAGAAGTTTGGGAATAGGAACTTTGAAGGGTTCATAGAAAGAAACCAAGAGTCTTTATGAGGTCATGAAGAGCGAAGTAATATTGGTCGTTCATTGAGGAGGACACATGGAGCAGGATCAATGCATTGTTGATTTGTAAGTCGGAAGAAAGAATATTCAAGGGGAGAAAGGACTCATGAAGTATGAAATCATATGGTCGATCATAGTCATTGATCACGAGAGGAGCGACGACTGTATATCTGGTTCCAAAACATTCGTCGATTCAAAAATCAAGAAAAAGGAGAAGGCAGCTCGCGAAATTCCTGAAGTGCGGGTTCACGAAGGGAATTGGTCCACAGTCACAGTTCATACCCTCAATATCCCAATATTTTCTTTATGGATATCCTCAGTATCCCAAGCTTCCATACCTTAATTATGTCTCCTTCTACTGCTGGTTTAAATCTCTTTTGTATGTCTCCTCTGAGACATATTTACCATCAAAATCCTTAACATTTCAATTTCGATGTCCAACCTTGATTGTTGTTGGCACATAATGTTGCATTGCACTACAACGATTTTTTTGTGGTCCAATGCCTCACTTTTATCTTATGTTTCTTTCATGCCTGCAATAAAATATTGTAGGGAATTCCCCTCAAGCTGTTGGCTGCTCTCATCTGCCACTTTTCTAGCTACAATATCATCTCCACCTATGAGCTCTTTTAATAGGTGCTCCAACAACTCAATCTCTTCCCAACATCTCTCAATCATTCCATCATGCTGGTCATTATCTTCTGCATCCTTTTCTCCTTGTTCAATATCTTTTAGTAGTTGTGATCCCTCAACAAATTTGGGAGTTATTCCTTCTCTTTCCTTCTCCTATGTGGCAACATTGAATAGTTTTCCACCTTCACTTGAACCTACATCCATACACAAGTTTTCAGTTTTAAAAACATGTGGCTTTATGTCCTCACTTCAATCCTTTGTCAGCACATCCACATGATGATCTAAACTCTCCTTAGAGTCCTTGAGACCCTCATCTGGTCTCTTCTCATCATCACCCTTTCCAAGGATTGGCCCTTGTTCAGGCTCATAGATGCATACTTATCTATCATCTTCCTTGAGTTTATCTTCCTCCTTTATCCAAACTTTCAACATGTGCCTCTGTCTCCTGGAAATCAATTGTTGAATAGGCCATCTAGTATCCTTCTTCATTGCCCATCCACATTTATGGGATTATTTATCTCTTTTTTCATTGTTCTGTTACCAAACCAAGTTGTTCCCTCACCTCAGCTATCTCCTTTGCGATCTCCTCATTACTCATTTTCTCGATACCCTTCACTTTGAAATATTTTTTCACTTCACTGTGAATTTCCTCTGAACTCCTCACATGACCATTTGTAGTCATCTTCTCTTCATAGAGTTTAAACTACTCTGAAATTATCCTTCTCTACCTACTATCTATTAAATAGATTTCAGTCTCTTCTCCCCTTCTTGGAACACAACTAGTTTCCTTCTTTTTCAGCCCACCTGGTGGTCTGTTGCTTGTTGCACACCTGCAAACAATATTCACACAGAGCATCAATATTTTTTCTTCTCCTCCTTTTCTTATTATCTGCAAACAAAATCTCTCTATGATACCACATGATGGTATCATAAAAAATATCACAAGCTTTGATACCACTTGATGGTATCAGAATTTTTTTTTGTTCAGGATCTTATACCACCTGATGCAAAGCCCCCTCTCCTAGGGGACTTCCACGATCTCCCATTCTTAGGATATTCTTATGGAGATGAATTATCTCTCAGATCCCTGCTGGATCCTCTCTTATGTTCACAGGCCCCTTTAATTTCCTTGCGTAGGTCCACACATAACCAACTGGGAACTTTCTCTAAGCCCCTTTCTCCTTAGAATTGAGACCACATGTGCTAGCCTCTTTTTCTCGGAGGAATGGCATATGACCGTGGGATAGAACCAAGCACTTACCTGAAAGGTGCTATTCAAATCTTTGAGACTCCAATTCTCCCTGAACTTCTCCAAACACAACACTCCAATCTCCCGTAGTGGTTATCGATCAAATTCGGTCATAAAGTGACTGTTGAACAACAACTACGAGTCTTATCCCATCCTTCCACTCTCCAAACTTCTACGGCCAAGTCTAATGGCTGGTAGGGATTCTCTTCCCTCCTCCATGATCCACGGTGGAGATCTACTTTGGGACTCCAGGCTTCAGGAGTTCCTCGCTCCAATTGACCTACAAACTACTGAACTCCCAAATGCTGAATTGTTGAACTATGACTCGTACTCCTCCTACAGCCAATGACTGTGATAAAATCTAGAACTTTGTGCTTCGAGGCTCCTTTCTCCTGATCACCACCAAACTCCTGAACTGTCAAACATCTAATTGGAGAAGGGTGAATATCTACAATCCACGTTTACCCATCAATGAATGGTTAGGATTCACTCCGGGCTTCGGGACTTTCCGCACCAAAGTAAATTTCACCCACAACCTTCCAGATAGCTGAATTCTGAACACTCGAAAATATATGGTCCATGTGTAACTGACAACGAATGGTCATAATTTACTCCAGACTTTGGGACTTCGAGGAATTCTCTACTCTGCGCAACAACAACCAAATTCTCCTAGAGTGTTGAATCGTCAAGCCACTCGGGGATCCAACATATCGCACTCTCCCAGTGATATACGATGTATAATCACTTCGAGACTTTGGAGCTTCAGGTATTTTTCCTCAATTAAAATAGCAACTTAAAACTATCAGAGCAGCGAAGTCTGAAGGAATTGGGATTTTAACGACCATGCTCCTTTCCTTGATCCAACGGCTGTGAGGACTTACTCTCGCTATCCCTCCTGAGTTTTGTCTCTTAAATGAATCAAACTTTGGTGCACACCTTGCACTTCTCTCTTGATCTTTGGACTTGAAAACTTCACTTGCACACTCCTTGAGCTTACTATTATGAGCTTGGGACTTGAAAAAGTCACCTGCACACTCCTTGTGGTATCTCTCCTCTGAGCTTGGGACTTGAAAAAGTCACCTACACACTCCTTGCACTCATTCTAAGTAAAATTACACTATCTCTTCTGAACTATTTGAACCTCTATACGGTTCGGTCTTCGCACTATTTGTGTGGGAACTGTGCACTCCTTGCACTGGTTTCCCATTTGATGTTTTACACTATTGTGATGTAGGTGCACTCCTTACGCTCACTCTATGTAAACTTACACTATCTCTCCTCTGAGCTTGGGACTTGAAAAAGTCACCTATGCACTCCTTCCACTCGTTCTATGTAAAATTACACTAGCTCTTCTGAGCTATTTGAACCTCTATACGGTTCAGCCTCCACACTTCTTGTGTGGGCCCTGTGCACTCCTTGCACTAGTTTCCCCTTTGATATTTTACACTATTGTGAGTGTAGGCACACTCCTTGTGCTCGCTCTATGTAAACTTACACTATCTCTCCTGATCTTGGGATCTTTGAAAGTCACCCGTGCACTCCTTGTTCTTTCTCTGTGCAAAATTGCACTATCTCTCTTGAGCTTGACAGACCCTTGAACTCAGTCCCTCGTGCACTCCTTGCGCTAACTCTCCTAAGCTTGTAATTTCTTCGAACTTCATAGGGGCTCGAACCTTTGTTCCTTCAAGTGACTACTTGTTCTCTCTTGGCACCCACACTCTTCCTCCTAAGCATTTTGGGACTTTGTAACAATCCTTAGTGAACTCCTTGTGTTGGCTTCCTATCCCTCTTGAACTTATGACTAGTTTTGGTGTGCCCATTTGGCACACTCCTCACAAAACTCCTGAATGATTTCTAGCGCACTCCTTGCATTGGATTTTCAGAGTTTTTCCACAACTCTAACATGCACTCCTTACACATCTTTGAGATCCCAAAACACTTAGAAATTCACACAGACAGGGAAACCTATGTATCCCTGCAAAGGGAACATTTATACACTCATGACATTCATAAACATGCATAGTAAACATTCAGAAACAAGCATTTATTCATAGAGAACACACATATAGATTCATATGCAGAGAAATCTATTTTTTCTATTAAATATGAATGCTTTTTACAAGAGTTTACAATGTTCACAAGACTGGACTGCACCATAGTCTCAGTTCTTCTCTTCTCTCCTCTCTCTGTTCTAAAAAATTACTTACATCATAGAATACATTTATTTATATAATCTTGGCTTCTCGAGCCTTCTCTCCATATCAATTTAGTGCTATCATTTCTAATTAAATGTATTCCTATCACTAAGCCATCAAAGTAAATATTCATTTACAATATTCATATCTGAGACGATGCTCAGGATATGTACAAACTATGGCCCATTAAAGGAAGTTTACACTTATCCTTGCATAATACAATCACTCTCTCTTTCTTGAGCCTTACAAACTTTATTACATTAAATGATAAAATTTAAAAAAAAAAATGAGAAGTTCGGTGCTTCTCTCTCATCGAGATCTACTTCATCCATGCACATTGTTGCGTTGGTTGCTAACGCGCTGCTGAGTAGGAGTAATGCTCCTACATCATTAGATAGGATTTGTCTCCTGATTTTTACAATATTTGTTTTATATTTTTACCTTTATTATAAAAAGAGTGTGAGGAAACAAAAGAAGGTATTCTTATTCTTATGGAAGAAAGAAAACTCTGAACACTATTGTTTGGTATTTCCTTTTTTTTAATACAATATTGGATCATTTTCGATTTTTGTTTTCAATTGGAGTGCAAATTCTTAGTACTAATGTTGGTATTTATATTCCTAATATTTCAACAAAATCAATTTATTTTAATTTCTTGTGTGTCAATATCATTTCATATAGAATTGATCACTATTGATCAATTATATTCATATATTTTCGTTACACAAGAATTTATAAGATTACATGTATTGTGAATCTTGTTTATGAATGAGACATATTTAACTATTTAAATATTGTTTCACTTTATTTACATTATTATCATTATAGTAATGCTTGAATTGAACAATATCATTATTCATTACTATTATTTTTGTATTCACATCCATCATTATTCCCGGGATTCAAATTTAGTATTAATATAACTGTAGTATGTTATATATTAGAATGTTATGATAAGATTTTTTGCATTATGATTTTTTCTCATTTCATTTCAGAATAACTGTTATATATATTTCTTCTAAGTCTCCATATGTTGGAGCTAATTTCCATGTGGTTTTGTTGAGCCCTCATTTTAGTTTAGTTCAAATATTGAGTTTAGATTAATATTCGGTTTGCATTAGAATTATTTTAGATAGGATTATATCATATCAAAAAATAGTTTAGAATGGTATTAAATAAGGATAATTTGACCCGTCATAACTATTCGAGTTCACCACAATAAACAGAAAAGGGTCTAATTGGGACCCTGACCGGGTGATACCCTAAATATTGATCATGGTCAAAAAATTCCTTGTTATATTTCTACCTCCATGTTTTTCTCAATATAATCTAGATCATTAAGATTCATTAGGACATCCCTACATCTGACCTAATTGTTTGTTAAAACCCCAACACTTTCTGATACTTGTTGACTATTTTTCAAAATTTGTTAAGAAATATTTTCTCAAACCTCACAAGGGTGTGCACACCCTATAGTGATATATGAAACATGTAGTTCTCTAGATACACATACTCAACCCATGCACAAAACTTAATGTTATTAGGTTTCCCTTGCAAATCCTGCACTCATTTCCTATAGGTCCCTATGAAGGAGAATTTGCATTTAACTTTAGTTTTTGAGAAAAGTTAAGGGATTTTGTTTAGGTTTTATTTTATGTAAGTTAAGTCCCAAGGGAGATATTAGGTATGGTTTAGGAGTGTTATAATTCATAAATACTGTCTTATAATATTTCTTATATAGATCACCTTCATTACATGAATTATAGCATAACCATGGTTTCAACCTAGCGAAAAATATCTCATTTTGAAATTAATTATTTCCAATTGGTTGTAGGAACATTGATTATCACTATGCATATATAAGAATACCTTCATTATTCATTTTTTATAATAGTGTGGGATTACTACAAGATTGTATTATTTAATCATTGGATAGATACATCACGAATGTGAAACCATTATAGCAAGATATAATGTTGAGATTAAAGAATTGAAAGAGAGAGTGGAAAATAAGAGATCTAGAATAGGAATAATTCCTTCTAATTACATAATAGATCAAATTTATATTATTATACTTTCAATGATGGAAGCTTGATCTATATCTTGCTTATTTGAGTTATATATTGCAACGAGAATATAGTGATTAGCAGTACAACAATAGGAGTAGCTACGACAAGCTTCTATAGGCCATTTTATTTAGACCTTTAGTTAAAGAAGAATTGGTAGCTTGTTGATGATTAATTGTAGACCTTGTCACTATAAATGAAATTAGAATGAGATAAGACTTGGATTTTAAATTAACTCTAGTGGACATCATTGTTTCGTTAAGATAAGCAACCCTTAAGGTAAGGAATATAGCTACTTTCATTGTATAAAATCATATTTAAGCAATGAATGATCAACATACCTAGTATTATGGGAAGTATGTGAAATTAATGTTCAATTATATTCTACATCATGGTTATAAGAAGTAGGAACATTTAATTTAAGAAGATTGAGATTTGGTGCTTCTACACACACACACTCTTTTTTAATCATAATCTTGATTCATAGAATAATTTTCTTAGTTATCTTAGTGTTTAGGAGGGCACTACAAGTTCTCAGTGTAGGTGGGATCCTACTCAGGAGTCTTTGTCAAATGGGTTTCTCAACATAGGTAGGATCCTCATTGCGGGTCTCTGTCAAATAGGGTTCTCGATGTAGGTGGGATTAATTTGGTTGGGAATCAAACATGTTATATGTTTTTTTTTTTTGTAAATTTTTGAAATTTTTACTTTTTAATAATAAAGAAAAATAATAAGAATTATAAGAATTATAAAAATAACATCACAATATACTCTCTAGAATAAGACCCCAAATCCTTACTAGCCTACTCTCTAAATAAATGAATTTCCAAATGCATTTGAAACCTCTAGTGATAGATGATATTGGTTGATGTTCCATTTAGTTGAACATGTGAGATAAATCCACTTGGTTGAGATAGAATATGTATGTCTTATTTCACAATACACTTAGGCTCGTTCCTATGCATTCCTAATTTATTCATTGAATTCTTGGAGAGATGGTGAGTGCATAGTCTAAAAAGTCTTTGTACCCCATTTGTTGTCGATGGAAAAGGGAGAATCACTTGTGTAAAAAAGTTCTTATTATTCAATGTTATGGATTTGGATTCATGCATCATAAGTGTTTCTCTTATCCTTATTATGTTGGTTATTGTTAGATCTGCCAATGTATAATAAGCTATAATGCATATCCTTAGTTACTCTCATGTTATCCTTTTAATGACAACAACTCATTCATAGGAGTTAACTTTTAGCTTTGAGCTGATAATTTAGTGATTAATAACTCATTGGAAAGCTTAGATAGAGGAAAGAAACACCCATAAGGTGTTTCAACATTGTTAAGATGATTTTGGGCCCAAATACTTGCAGGAAAGGCATGAAAATTGGAAAGTATCCTCGCCTATTGATAAGGTATGATCCCAATTAAATATACCAAATTATTATTGACATTACTATATTTGGGGTTAAAATTACCTCAAAATAAATTGATTCATGAACTTGTAACTTTTAATGAGCATACTAATACATTTTATGAAAATGAGATTTCAACATTTTGATATAATTGGTACACACCAACCATAATCTTTTGAAAACATAATTTATTGCATGTAAGAAATGCATCTCACAAAAAAAAATAAACTAAATAATTTATTTGAGGGTCCTACAAGTATGGGAGACGTCTACCCAGAGATGATGAATCTTTATAAAATGTAAATTGTATTCTGTTGACGGGCGAAACAGTCCATCCGTCAACTGGGAGAGTGGAACCGGTCCGGGGTTGTCTAAATAACCCAAGCCGTTTGGTATGGACCACCCTGATGAGTTTAACGGCTCCGTTGGCCGCTCTGAGGTCTCGTAAGGAAACCAAAGAGAAAGTGATCTGAGTTAAATAATCTAAACTAAGGAAACTAGAAACGAATAAAACAAACTAAAATAAACTAACTAACTAAATAAAAAGAAATCAAACTAAATTAGAGGAAACTAGAAACTAATAAAAACAAACTTAACTTAACTATGCTAATCTAACTATGAACTACTAACTATTATATATTTACAAGAT
>ML782647.1:991985-1042677 GCA_009831015.1 Picea engelmannii
ATATATATATATATATATATATATATATATATATATATATATATATATATATATATATATATATATATATATAGATATATTCATGGTAACAATTCAAAACAAATTCACAAAGTGATCTCAAAATTGTTTACAACTACAATTGAATCACTTCCATTAATCCAACTATCAATTGGAATGAACTGATTATTCTCTACACATATATTATCAACCAATATTTTCTTTATTTTATCCGTCAATATTTCTATCACTTTGTTCCCCTGACAGAGATTTTCCATAATTTATCATTATGTAACTACTTTAACAAACAACTTTCTTGTTGCAATATCTAACAACTACTAAAATGTTTTCAACTTCATGAGTTAGCAATACTCACATCATTTTAGTTGTTAGCATAATCATTTCTATGTTATATAATATATACATGCATTCACCAAAATGCATTCAATAATTCCTATAATACCAGTTGTAATATTTTTAATAGCTCCAAAAATTGATCTCAACATTGTAAGAAACAACAATTCAATCACTTTCAGGTAGTATTCATATTAAATATAATTCAACTATCCATGATTGGGTACTTTCAACACCACGAGATTTTCATAATGCAACAATTAATTACTAAATAAAATAGCAAATGATGTGCTAATACTCATGCCCACATTTACACAATGTATCCATGCATTGACTACATAATACCACATAACTATGTCATGCATTCACCAAGGTGAGTTGGAAGGTTTGACCAATGCCTCAACACATCATCCACAAACTTCCTACTACTTGTCAAACTATTTGGATGCCTTTGTTTTCAACCCAAACACAACACAAATAATATAATTCTTAAGTTCTCTTCAATGTCGGCAAAGAGGTTGCAATCCAAACATCAACTATACAGTAGATACCATTGAGCACTCACATAGAACTATAGCCCTTCCATATCCAACCATCTCATGGTCTCACACATGACTAACTCTATGGATATTTATTGTTATATCAAGAGTATGTCTCCTAAATTGACTTGGTTATTATCCCATAACAAAATATGAAACTAACATTTTATCCAAATGCATTCTAACATAAACAACATTTATATACTCTAGGCCTTTGCCCATTACATATAAATTTAAATATTGAAAAATTAACTAAGAGAATTCTTACCTCAATTCCCTTCAACATCTATGCATCAAAAGAAACTAAATGCATACTTGCATGGTTGTAATCAACCTACCTGTTGCTATCTGATCAACTGGTATTTTAAAAAGCTCACAATATTTCTCTTCCATCCTTTCAATTACCATTCCTACCACCCTCATTGGTCTTCACTTAGATGGAAATCATAAGCAACAAAATAAACATCCACATATTTAACCATGTTATATCATTTTTCCTGAATACATAATCCATAATCCATAATTAGTCATACTCAATTGCTATAACATCATTATTGCATGTATATAACAACAAACTATTCTATGTCCACAAGCATGCCAGATGCATATCAAAGCATGTACATATGCACAATGCACATCTATATGCGTCAAACAGTCACTATCATTATGCCTACTAATGTATATGAATTCTAACTTCATGGTATGTGTCATGCAGTCTAGTGCATTTATGTTTCAATTCACTTATTTGTTTATTTATTTATTTGTAATTGGTTGTCCTTGAATTTCTTCGTACCCTTGTTGACTTGTGTGCTCTCAGTATGCTCATCTGCACTATTTTTCCCTATTCATAACACTTTCCAACCAAGTTTCACTTGAACACTATGAAATCCAACCAATGTGTTCTATTTGCAACAACCTCTCTTAGGCAATCATATCTAAAAATTACCTTTATGAACATTCCAGAACCTTGGAATGCATTAGCTCAGAGCATTCCATCACTATACTCCCACAACATTATGGAATCAAATGCTATTACACATATTTGTCTATTAAATTACTTCATTAACATTTATCTATGAAACCATACCTTTCACACTTAATACCATCCCCAATGGAAGTCTATTTTCATTCAATGACACTTTTCAAGTGAAAGAGCATTTATTATCCTATCTCTAATTTCTTTGCATTGGCATCATGCTTCCACTATGAACTCTGATATCAGAAGTGGATTTCTTTCAATGAGTACCTTTAGACAAGTTATCAAAGTCTTAGCTATAAAATCCATCTCGAGAACTCTTGTTCTTGGCACACGGATATTATCCACACATCACCTCTTAAGCTCTATGTTCTCTTTCACATCAAGCTTACAACTATCTACAAATTTCTACCTTCAAGGCTATGGATTCTTAATTTTTCTTTCTAAGCCCATTAATTACATTATTTGCCTACTAGATTCATGTATTATGTGAGGATTCTTTCTTTTGTATTTGCAATTCATTCAAATTCTATAGCAGCTAAATAATAATCCTTCTATTCTTCCCTTCTTGAGTTTTTTATCCACTTTTCATTACTTTCCCTATATCTCCTTATTGCCTCATCCAAATTTTGTAAGCTCTGTCATGCTTCCATGACTATGATATATGATCATATTCTTGAATTGATCTGATTATACCTCTAATTCTTCCAAATTTGCGAGCAAACTTTTTGTTAGAATTATACATATTATAAAAATTTCGTCAATTAATGCTACACGTACTTTTTTCCGCTCAATTTATGAATAATTATATCACAATTCTCCAAATTATAATAATTCCATGTCAATATCCTATGAATCATATTTCCAATGACTATACTCTTTCCCCGATCTAATTTCTGAGTTGAAATTTATGGCTTCCTGAAAAAGCCACTTTCACCCCATTTGTGCATTTTCTCCATTGGTGAAATTTTATTGAAATGTCAACTGCAAAAGAAAATATGTTAGGAAATAGATAAACTTTTATACTAAGAATAGATAATTAAAATGACAAGGAATTCATAACAATTATCATATTTTCAATCTGATGCTCCAGTAAAAAACTACAACAATCTGGAAATGACAACTTTGCCCTTTTTCACCTCTTTTTCCAGACTTTGAATTTTTAGCAAAACTGGTTGTCTCTCAATATCTGTACTTATGGAAAATTTTCACTAAACAAAAGTTGTTTTTCTTGATGAGTAAATAAAATTTCAAGTAAATAAAAATTTTCAGTATTGTGATCTGGGGTCACTTCACTTCCTCTGAAAATCTCAAAGATCCCAAAAAAGTGGCCCGAAATAGTGGATTTTGGCCTATTTCAACATCCCCATTCCAATACCCCTAGTATTTATTCAGTTTGTTCGTGGGTTATTTTTGTGTACTTTTTATGGACACTCTCAATTAATTTCAGCCTAAACTGGACCTCTTCCAATGATCTAGACCCTGATCTTTAAAAACCACTATTTCGTCCTTTTTGATAAATCGAAGAAGAAATGGACAATGACCCTCTCTGGAAATTTTGTAGAGCTCATCTCTGTAAAAAAAACCCATAATTTTCATTCAAACATGACTTAATCTACTCCAGTTATGGAAAAAATAAGAAATTGGCTCTAGACAAAATAAGAAACTGGCTCCTACAGGGCAATCTGCACCATTGATCTTAAAATCAGAATAGATTTGGACCATCCATTGGAGGTTCCCATTCAGAGTGTTGAAGAATCAAGCTCAAAAGGGACTCTGAAAATAGGGTATCAAAGAATATTCCTTTTCAATATGACTGAATATTTTAATTCAGAGTTCAAAAAATTAGGTAAGTGTCACCACTCCGACCAGTGGGTATCGAAGAATATTCCCTTTTGATGCCTTCAAAACTTATCAATCGAAGTTCAAAATATTAGGTAATCTTCGATGCTTCGATCAGAGGGTATCGAATAATATTCCCTTTCGATACCTTATCACTCAAAATTCAAAAGATTAGGTAATATTTGTCGCTTCGACTAGAGGGTATCGAAAAATATTTCCTTTCAATACCTTATCACTCGGAGTTCAAAAGATTACGTAATCTTCGTCACTCTGACTAGAGGGTATCAAAGAATATTCCCTTTTAATACCTTATCACTCGGAGTTCAATATATTAGGTAATATTTTTCACTCCAACCAGAGGGTATCGAAGAATATTCATTTTCAATACCATTATAACTTTTCATTCGAAGTTTAGAATATTGATGAAGTTTCATTGCTCTGAAAAGGAGGGTATCCAAAAATATTTCCTTTTCGATACCATCGAAACTATTTTGAACAAGATCTTCTGAAAACACTTTTTCGAAAGAACATCTCTGTGATATCTAATGGCTGAGAATAATCTCGACTGATCTAACAACTCTCGTTCTTTCGGGATTCTACCATCAGGCTTCTCTTCATGCATGACTTCGAAGTCCTTCCAACACTTCCTTCCCGGAGGCCTATTGGGAACACCTTTCTCAAACCTCTAATATTAAATCTTGACCATTGAGTTTCCAGGTCGAATTAATCTAGGCCATTAATCCATAAAACTACAGAGTCATCATGAAACTCACAGGAATTTGACTTCCAAAACTGAATTTAACTCAGTAATTGTATATAGACACTATAAATCACTTCTTTAATTACTCTGGAGCAATCACATATGAAATCTTCGTAGAATTTTGGTATTTCACTTATGCTCTCTTTGTTTCCCCCCAAATTCATCACAGAAAAATATGCAACAATGAATTTGACAAATTCATAAACTTTTTGGCCCTTACTAGTCCAGTGTTAAACCAGAAGATTTGATGCCAATCTTTAACATACCCAACCACCCACAGGTTGGCCACACTACCTCCAAAATTCACTTCTGAATCGATTTAAAATTCTAAAAATAATTAATTCGAAATGAAGAATGAAAGACTCACATTCATTAATCAAGATCGATGCTACAACATAAAATAAATGAACAGTGTGCCATGCACAACAAATAACCAACAAGCATTCACAAAGAAATACATATCATATATAATTAAATACACAACGTGTTAGCACTTCGTAAATATGTTCGATTGATAAACAAATGATGAAGGTAACTTTTTCAACCAACTTTGAGACCCAAAAATAGCCTTTCATATCTGGAGAGGGCTCTCTTGGAAGGCGCGGTCTCCATGCAGGATATGGCTTTGAAAGTAGTGGCTAGATTTAAAACCTTTGATAAAATGAGCTCTGGTTATATTGGCGCAAGAAAGTAAGACTTGGGATATGGAGTCGATTTGAGGGAATGACATAGACAAATGACTCAGTGATTGAACTTGAGAGGATAAGGCTAGGCGAGCAACAATATTTTGTGTAAAACTGTAATGTGTCGCAGGAGAAAAACACAAGAAGTAACTCGAAGCACCACTATGGGAGAATTCAGAGTTATCATTAGAAGAAAATGTTTTGTCTAAGTGGTTCGAACAAGGGGCATTGCACAACGAATCCACAGGTTCAAAAATTCGTTTTGAAATAGATAGAAAAATATATGAATAAAGATGACATGAAGCACATATGCAAAGAAAGAGGCACAATACATTCGAATGCTACAACTAGAATCTTTTCGTCAAGTTACAGGACCTTTGCATTAAATTTCGGTCAAAAACTTAAATTAGATACAATAATTTTCATCTACCAAATTTTCCAACCAACCTGGCTTACATCGAAAAGATGAAATATATAAACAAGGGTATTGCTTGGGCTACCCTGCTTCCTAAATGCTAACCCTAAAAATAGGAAAACTAAGTAGCATGCGCTGGAGACTCTTCGCATGTCGCTGCCCAAAAATAGACAATAATCACATTTGTTTACCCATGACCATCCACAAATCTACCACGAGGATCTAATCATCGGTCAGGTATCGATATGAAAAAAATATGTGTCAGTGTATCCCTTTGATCAAGTGTCTGAGCAAACAGGTGTCTCTCAGGAACTTGCTATCTGCTATAACGTCTTTGATTTCTGTTGCACGTTCATTTGCTGGAAATTGTGCATGGTGAGTGGTCGTTTGATTGTTGCGGCCATTATCAAAAAAGGTAGAGCACTTTGGGGAAATGTGTCCTTCAAAACTACCAAGATTCATCTTTCTTTTGCAGATGCAGAGATGATCGTCAGCAAGGATTTATTTTTTTGTGCGTTGGCGAGAGCCACGCAAACCTCTTTCTCGATCGCTTCACATTCTCTGGAATACTATGTATTCCTTTCCTCCATCAGTCTCTGTGCTTCTCACAGCTATACAATGGTGTCTTTCACCTCTCTGAGCTATCTTCTTATTCATGCCATGTTTCCCTCACGACCCTGTGCTGCTGACTCTTCCATGGTCTTTGTCGCTACCTGTAGCCTTAACTCCATGTTTTCCTGATAGAGTTTAGAGATGGCCATATTTCCCTACTTCAATTGCTAAGATGGCTCTTGATCACTCACTCCTGTGATATCCACTTTACTTATTCTGCTCCTGTCTTCACGACTCGATCCTCCAACAGGCTCTATCTGGATGGCGTGCACGAGTAGTTCTTTAGCATTCAATTTGACGAGTGACTTTTCTAGAAATCAAACTCCCACAACTTCCTTGTTCTTCCTTAGCCTGCCCCTCCTCCGAGGCATTTGTTGTTGAGGAGACGAGGCTTCTATCATCTTCCCTTCCTCTGAAAAACCCTTCTCTTCAGGTTTTACGTGGTTTGATCTGGTCTTCTTTGTGGGTAAAGCAATAACTCCTTTCATATCCTTGGGAATGCCCGCTACAGGTGAGAACGACTCCCAATCATTTTTGGTCTTGGATATTTCAATTCTGCTGCTTCGCGCACCTTTCCTTACACTCTGAGAGGTCTCCATGGTGTGACTATTATATATTTCATGCATAGTATATCCAGTAGGCACACAAAGGGGCGGGGAATCGGAAACAAATGGACTGGCAAGGAAAATTACAAACAAAGTGTGGGCCTGGTTCTACGACTAAAACAAGTGTCGAGCATCTGAGATTTGTAATGAGTCGGGTAGAAGAAAGAATCATGCTAGAGGACAGTGAATTCATGGCGACGAGATGTTTCGAGTCAAGTTGCAGGTTTTCCATGGAAAATCCTCGCGTGTAGGATAAAGGCGATAAATTTTGCTGGGCATGCATGATACAAATGCCGTGATTTTTCATTCCTTCATCCTTCATGATGAACTAATAATAACATGTTGTACTTTCAAACGCGACTTCCATTAACTACTTGACTCGACCTGGGCAAGTAGAGACTGGTTTCTCAAAAGGACTCGACTCTTTGGAAAAGACATACCCATACCACTTATACAAGTTTCAACTTTGACATTGCTTCCCATTTCCAAGGGCTAACCGACCATTTGTTGACCTCGACCTCATGGTGCTACATACCTGACTTCACATGTTTGGACATATGGGTCACAACGTGACTTAGAACTGACTCTAACTATAAATAAAAATGGTGGCGCTAACAACTAGATCCAATGGGGATGTTATCCTCCCCACGAGGTAGAAGAGAATAGTAGACCAGGTACCTAATCATTGGGCTTTATTTGACCTTCAGATACTGAGAGAAGTAAGTGATAGACATAAAACAAACTAAACCTATCGACACAGCTTCTAAAAATTTAACATAGACTTATGGCCTTCACTTCGGGATTCAATCTTTTGCTGACTTACTGGCTCGATGCAAAAATAAAACGACTATTTACAATGATGAATGAATTTAAACAAAATTTATTCCATTAGGTAATGTTTGAGGAACCTGTCATTTACAGGCCCCCAACCAAAGCATTCTCCATCTAGTCCTTCTAGAAAATAATCATTTCTCCCGCAATGATCATTGATTCTGAACTGTCCTGTCCAAAGATGGTCGAACTTCTCATGATTTCCTTTGTCTTTGTTTCTCGCGTCCCATCTCAAGAATAGATCACCCAAACATAAATCCTTTGGCTTAGAACACTTATCGAAAGATTTCTTTATCTTCACCTAATGGATTTATGACCAATGATACACCTGCTTCCTCACTTGTTGTGTGTGAATTAGCTGGTTTATCCTCCTTTGTGCATCATTTGGCTTAGCCTCCTATTCTTGCAATAACTTCCTAACGGGTGGTCCCAACAAAGTAGGGAATATTGCATCTGTGTCGAAAATGATCTTGAAAGGTGACGTTGATATAGACTTCTTGGTGGTAACGCAATCATCCCACAATATGTAGATAAGATTTTTATGCCAGGCTCTCTTGTTGTCTTCCAGGAGAATTTTGACGATCCTGGTCAGGCTTTTATTTGAAGATTTTGCTAATATGTTTCCTTGTGGATAGTACATCGTGGAATGCCCCAAGGTTCTATTATAATCTTGACAAAATTTCTCCATCCTCTTAGATTTGAATGTGGTTGCATTATCTGTTATGATCTTAACGGGACACCCAAACCTTGATAAGATGTTTATCTCCAGGAATTGGATGATGACCGTGTCGTTATCTTGGTTTATGGGGATCGCCTCTATCCATTTCGTGAAATAGTTGGTGGTCGTGAGTATCCATTTGTGCTATGTGGAGGATGGCAGATTTATCTCCCCTATGAAATCTAGACCCCATTGCATGAAAGGAACTTCTATTGAGATCGGCTTTAGTGGCAGGGGCTGCAACTTTCTTATTCCATCAAAAATCTGGCATTTGTGGCATCTAGAGACCTCTTTATACACGTCAACAAAAATTGTAGGCTAGTAATAACCTACTCTTGAGATTTTGTGCATGGTGGTATTCCAATAGTGGTGTCCTCCACATTTGCCCATGTGGAATTCTTGTATAACCTGCTCCATGTCATCCTCCAACAAACAACTCAACAATATTCCCTCGTGGTCTTTCTGGTAAAGTGAATTTTCTAGGATGCATAACTTATCTGCTTTAAGCTTGCGAAACCTAGATTTGGTCTTACTCACACCTAGAGGATCCTAGAGATTCTCCAACACATAGATGATGCCATCATACCATGGCAAATCAATGAAATGTTGAGGCACCTAGGCATATTTTTCTTCTTGAGGGCATTCCAACATATCAGTGATGAAATTAATTCCTATAGCATCGCAATCCAATTGTTCCATTAACTTTGCAAGACCCTAACCCTTGATCATCTTTATAGGCTTGATCTCAATATCCTATTCTTGCATAGCCATTATCCACTTGCCTCTCCTTCCTTCCGAGGGCATTCCAACATATCAGCGATGAAATTCATTCCTACAGCATCACGGTCCGACTGTTCCATTAAATTTGCAAGACCCTGACCCTTGATCATCTTTATAGGCTTGATCTCAAGATCCTATTCTTGCATAGCCACTATCCACTTACCTCTCCTTCCTTCCGAGTCAGGTTGAGTTAGGATATCCTTTACTAAACTGCTGGGAACACAAGCGATGACATGGGAGTGTAATATGTATGTCCTGAACTCTTTCAAGGATTTCACTAAGGAATACGCCTACTTTTCCATAATTTCATACCTTAGTGGAGCGTCGCACATCATTCGGCTGAAATAGGCTATAGGTTTTTCGAAATCCTTCTCGTCTTTCTGCAATAGCAGGCCGACAATAGTGTGTTCTAAGGCGAATGAAAACAGGAGGAAATATTTCATAAAATCTGGGCTGGCTATCACAAGAGCTTTAGTCAGCGCCACTTTGATATCTTCAGAACACTTTTTTACCTTTGGGTTCCACTTAATCTTGTTTCTCTTCCTGAGCATGCAATTTATGTGTTTTATGATTTCCGCCAGTTTTGGGATGAATCTCCTCAAGAAGTTCACCTTTCCCATGAAAGATTGCACTTTATTTTTACTGCACAGGGTGACAATATTTAGGATTCATTTAACCAATTTGGGGTCTATCTTAATGCCTTCCTTGGAAATGATGTGCCCTAAAAACTTTTTTTCTTCCACCCCGAAATGTGAATTCTTTGGATTTAGTGATATGCTAAACTTCCTGTACTTCTAGAAAACCTTCTTCAACTACTCAAGATGTTTTTTTTGGAGGCAGAGTACACTATGATTTCATCTAGATAAATAAGAATGAAGTTTTCCTTTTCATCAGCAAACACGATGTCCATTTCCCTCTGAAAAGTGCCTCCAACATTCATCAAGTCGAATGACATCTTGGCATACATGAACATTCCCCATGGAGTTGTGGAATTCGTTTTCTCTCTGTCGTTCGAGTGGACCATGATCTGATTATATCCTGAGAACCTGTCTAGCATAGACATCTTCTGGGACCCCACCACTTTTTCCAGGATCTAGTCCATTTTAGGAAGGGGGTAGTGGTCCTTGAGAGACACTTTGCTTAAATTCTGGAAGTCTACACACAGTCTTATCTTGTCGCTTTTCTTTCTTACATGTACCAAATTAGCTACCCATTTCGAGAATCTTAAAGAAACAATTATTTTAGCATCGAAAATATTTTTTACCTCCTTCTCGATCAGTGGCAGCAACAGGGGGTTTATTCGTCTCAACTTCATCTTGAAAGGTTTTTGATCTTCCTTGAGAGGGATAACATGTTGGATTACTTTTGTGTCATATACCTTCATCTCATCATAGCTCCATGAAAAGATGTCCAGGAAATCTTTCATGAGCTTTACGTAGTCCTTCTTGACCTCTAGAATGAGTGTCGTTGATAATTTTATCATCTTAGGATTCTCCTCAGTCCTGATGTTATAGTCTTCCATGTCTTCTTCACTTGCAATGATCTTGGGGTTCTTAGCCACATCGTTTTCATCAAATATCTTTTCGAGCAGCACCAATCCCTTTGGAATAACATTATTTTTCAGTTGTATTATGTCCCTTCCTGCAATCTAGTTTTGGAAAGGGTCATCATTATTGCGCGCATCCACACTCTCATCTTCATCACCGTAACATTACTCATCAATGTTTGTATTGGCGAAATCATCACTCATAAGGAGGAACCTTTCCACCTCTTTGTCGTCATCAAACACTTGCCATTGTTTAATATTATTAGGCACCTTCGGCCTATGCTTGAACTCAATTTCATATCTTTTGTTTAGGAATATGGGGATCTTAAAAAATGAAGCCAAGGTGGCCAACGCATTGGCGATCTGATTTTTCTCTCTGGGGATAGAAGCTAGGTCACACTCTAAAAAACCTTCGAGGAGGTCTAAAGCCATATTTTTGTATGCTCTCAGTCGAGGGTGTTTGGTTTGACACACACCCTTTACCTAATTTATGATTATCTTAGAATCTCTGCACACTGCTATCTTTTGTGCGCCCAATTCTTTCAAAACTTTCAAGCCCAAGATTAGTGCTTCCTACTCGGCCATGTTGTTAGTGCATTCAAACATGATCTTGTATGAGCACAAATTTGTGTTTGCTTCAGGGGGGCTTACCCATACACCGACCCCAGCTCCATCTCTACTAACGGCACCATCAAAACTCATGTTCCACACCCCGTTTACGGGGCGGTCTTTCAGGTTGACGCACTCTATTGTTTCCCGTGCAGTTTTCTTGTCAGTTGTTATGATGGTTGTCGACTCTTATTCTTCCAAACTCAGGTCATTGTAGAATATAGAAGAACCCACCTTAGTGTCGATGGCGTATATAGGATGATTGTTTGGCTGTGTCCTATTTCTTACCATGTATTTCAGCAGCACTTCTTTGTACAACCTTATGTCATGGCCAAAAACAAGGATGGTGGTGTATGACATATCCATCTGCAAAGTGCCCTTCAACTTCGCATCCCATGACCTTGATAGTGACATGTAGAACTTTGGGGGTATATCTACGATGACTATGTCCATGACCATGTTCTTAGTGAGGATTTGAGCCAATGACACAACTAAGTCTTTTATAAGGCCCAAACACTTGAATTTCCTCGAATCAAAGGAGAAAATGTCTTTGTATGGCTTGGTGACATCCAAACCCAGTTCATCCATGATCACCTTTGGCATGATTTTGTGTGATGCACCGAAATCCAGCATGGGATTATGTAGGGTCATGTCATGGACTTTCAGACTAACATAGAATGGAGGGATGTCTTCGGTATCACTTGTCTCTTCAACGCGCGGACCAAAAATAATAGCGGGATGATCATATTGAATATTTAGAGTATCGGGTGTCCCACCCCCCTGTTTTCATCATTTTAATGATTTGTTCCTGATACTCTCCCTTTCTAATAAGTTCATTGAACAGGACAAAGATTTTTATTTTGGCCATCTCATGTTAAAAATTGAAAGGGGGACAGGTTTTATCTACCTCCTTTTCACTCTCCTCCCGGCCTATCTCAGGAGATTTCTTGGGGACCTCCTCCTTTGACTTAGTTTTCTCTGTTGCATTCTTGGTAGAATTGTCTGACCCTGGTTGGCTTGTGGAAGGGGTGTCCACTGTAGGCTTCTTTATGGGGTTCATTTTTTACGACTCGGTAGGCATGTCTTTGCTTCAGAGGTTTTCCTTCTTATGGAACTTCCTGATGGTGTTTTGATAGACTTTCCTAAACTCTTATGTCTCCCAAGACGATGCATCATCTATTTCAAGTATCATATAATCATCGTTCTCTGGCACAAAGTCTTCTTTTCTTCTCATATACCGATCATGCTCGCTCTTTTTCAAGAACACGCATGGGTTTTGGTCACCGCAACAATGCATCTAGTTGTCGAATGTCTAGTCAAAATACTCATCCACATAGTTGTTCTGGAAAGGAGGTCTCATCTGCTAGTCACCTTGATCCCCTTTCTCTTTATGTTCCCTATGTCTGATCTGCGAGATTTGAACCGTTCTAATGTTTTTATTCCTGGGTTGTGGGTCATTCTATTCTTGAGAAACAGGTCTGTTTCCCATGGACATTCTCTCCATAAACTTCTCCATGGTCTTCATCATCATGTCAAATTTTTCATCTGAGGAAGATGATGTCAATGGCTGTGCATATCCCTAGGGTATTTTGTCACCTCGGTTGAACCTCAATTTTATTTTTCCCGATGCCATCATGTTTACTTTGACTTCGACAATGTTACTCATTATAGCATCTAGACTCGTTGATCTTATTTCCCTCAACAACAAGGTGAAATCGTTGTCGAAAGAATTAGCGTACCGCAACTATGCAACACTAGTGGGTGGCTTGAATTTCATAGAGCTGGAGTTGTACACCTTCAGGAAACAAGCTAAGAATACTTGCATTGTCTCTTTCGATGATTTCTTCATATTATTATATGGTGTTAGCAGCTGCAACCAGTTTTTCTCGTCCCCCTATTTATTTAGTAATGATGTCTTGAATGCGACGAATTCCTGAATTCTCACGGGTGGGAGGGATTTGAACCATTTTATTACATCTCCTGAAAGGATTTGCTCAAACAACCTCATTTTTGCATCCACGTAGTCCACCTCTTCCAGGTCGACGAAATCGTTAAACCAGTCTAGGTGCCTCTGAGCAGAAACATTTCCCTCAGCATCGTAGAGACTAATTCTCTAGCTATAATTCTGAGGCAAGTCATGCAATTGGGCTAGCAGGATGAGGGGAGCGAATTTGGTGTTCATAGCCCTAGTAGGATTCAGATTCTAAGGGATATTATTTGATACTAGGGCTTGGAATTTCTTCGGGTCGAAAACAGTCTCGTCCAAACTGGTTTCTAACTTAGACATGAAGAGAGTTTGCTCGAAGAATGCATCAAACTCAAGGTCATCAATGCTCTGCATGTCGTCTTTGGGCAAGGACAAACTTCTATTTGGGTAGTAGAACAGGTCTGGTGCTTTCTCTCTAGTCTTGCACATAATCATCTTGGGGTCGTACATAGGCTCTGTGGGGTTTGGGTCAGGATTTGGTCTGGTATAAATCATCTTTGGAGCCAAGGTTCCTGAAATGAGATAATTTGAGCTAATGGTCTATTTGGACTGGAGTCTCCAGGGTAAGAGTTTCAGACAATACATATTTTTTTCCCTTTGTTACCCTCAGGGGTCAAAATACAACATTAGTCATTCTCCTAGGGAAAATCTATTCAATTTCATCTATGGCAGCGACGCTAGAATGTTAGCACTCTGTAAATTTGTTTGGCTAATAAACAAAAGATGAAGGTAACTTTTTCAACCAACTTTGAGATCCAAAAATAGCCTTTCATATCTGGAGAGGGTTCTCTCAGAAGGCACGGTATCCACGTAGGATATGGCTTTGAAAGCATTGGCTAGATTTAACACCTTTGATAAAACATGCTCTAGTTATATTGGCGCAAGAAAGTAAGACTTGGGATATGGATTCGATTTGAGGGAATGACAGAGACAAATGACTCTGTGACTGAACTTGAGAGGATAAGGCTAGGCGAGAAAAAATCTTCAACGTAAAACCGTAATGTGTGGTCAGAGAAAAACATAGGAAGTAAATCGGAGCACCGCTGCGGGTGAATTCAGAGTTAGCTTTAGAAGAAAATGTTTTGTCTAAGTGGCGCAAACAAGGGGCATTGCACAGCAAATCCATAGGTTCAAAAATTCATTCCAAAATAGACAGAAAAATATATGAATAAAGATGACAGTAAGAACATATGCAAAGAAAGAGGCACAATACATCTGACTTCTACAACTAGAATCTTTTCGTCAAGTTATAGGACCTTTACATTAAATTTCGATCAAAAACTCAAATTACTTACAATAGTTGTCATCTATCAAATTTGTCAACCAACCTAGCTTACAACAAAAAGATGAAATATATAAATGAGGGCATCGCTTGGGCTACCTTTATTCCTAACTGCTAACCCTAAAACTAAGAAAACTGAGTAGCATGCGTTGGAGACTCTTCACATGGTGCTGCCCAAAAATAGAAAATAATCACGTCTCTTTACCCATGACCATCTGCAAATATTCCATGAGGATCTGATCATCGGTCAAGTCTCGATATGAAAAATAGATGTGTCAATGTACCCCTTTGATCAGGTGTCCAAGCGAGCAGGTTTCTGTCACGAACTTGCTATCTACTGTAACGGCATCGATTTTTGTTGCACGTTCATTTGTTGGAAAATGTGCACAATGAATGCTCATTTGATTGTCGCGGTCGTTATCAAAAAAGGTAGAGTGCTTTGGGGAAATCTGTCCTTCAAAATTGCCAAGATTTGTCTTGTGTTTGTAGATGCAGAGACGATCGTTAGCTAGTCTCATTTTTCTGCACGCTGGCGAGAGCCACATGAGCCTCCTTCTCAGTCGCTTCCCATTCTCTAGAATACTCTGTATGCATTTCCTCCATCAGTATTTGTGCTTCTCATAGCTGTACAATGGTGTCTTGTGCCTCTCTGAGTTGTCTTCTTAGCCATGCCATGTTTCCCTCATGACCCTGCGCAGCTAACGCTTCCATGGTTTTTGTCGCTAGTTGTCGCCTTAACTCCATGTTTTCCTGATAGAGTTGAGCGATGGCCAGATTTTCCTGCTTCAATTAATGAGATGGCCCTTGATCATTCACTCCTATGATATCCACTTCCCTTTTTCTTCTCCTATCTTCGCAGCTCGATCCTCCAGGAGGCTCTATCCAAATGGCGTGCATGAGTAGTTCTTCAGCCTTCGATCTGGTAAGCATATTTTTTGGAAATCGATCTCCCATAGCTTCCTTGTTCTTCCTCGGCCTACCGCTCCTCTGAGGCATTTTCTGTTGAGGAGATGAGGATTCTATCATCTTCCCTTCCTGTGAAAAACCCTCTGCTTCAGGTTCTGCATGGTTTGATCTGGTCTTCTCTGCGGGTAAAGGAATAACTCCTTTCGCATCCTTGGGAATGATCGCTATGGGTGAGAATGACTCCTAGTCATTTTGGGGCTTGGATCTTGCAATTTTGTTGCTCTGCATGCCTTTCCTTATTCTCTGAGAGCTTGCCATGGCATGACTAGTGTATATTCCACGCACAGTATATCTAGCAGGTGCACAAAGGGGGGGGAATCTGAAACAATTAGACTGGAAAGGAAAATTGCAAATAGAGTGCGGGCCTGGTTCTACGACTGAAACGAGTGTTGAGAATTTGAGATTTATAATGATTTGAGAAGAATAAAGAATCATGTTGGAGGACAATGAATATATGGTGACGAGATGTTTTGAGTCGAGTTGTAGGTTTTCCATGGAAAATCCCTGTGTGTAGGATACATGCGATAAAGTTTTCTGGGCATGCATGATACGAACGTTGTGATTTTTCATTCCTTTGGCCTTCATGATGAACTAATAATAACATGTTGTACTTTCCATTGTGACTTCCATTAACTACTTGACTCAACCTGGGCACATAGAGACTGGTTTCTCAATAGGACTCGACTCTTTGGAAAAGACATACCCGTACCACTTATACAAGTTTCGACTCTAACATCCCTTCGCATTTCCAAGGTCCAACCATCCACTTGTTGACCATGACCTCACGGTGCTACGTAACCAACTTCACATGTTTTCATGCATGGGTCACAACGTGACTTAGAACTGACTCTAACTAGAAAGAAAAATGGCGGCACTAACACAACGGAAAATACATTGTACAAAAAACACATAGAGCACTTATATTTGCAAGTAAACATTCACCAACTGGCTGCAGACCAAGGACATTCCTCCCAACCATAGAAATTGTTGTTCATTTACTCTCAGCAGTAGGTCACCCCCAATCCAGGGCTATGAATCCACAAGGACATGTCCTAGGCCAAATCTAAAACACACAATAGTTGGCTAACTATCTCTTAGGTTTCCTAATCACACAACAAATCCTAATTTCCATCTCTCTTTCCCCTTCATCTTGGACAACCCAAATAAATGAAAACCTTTCTCTTCCATGCAGTCCCTCAGGCTATCCCATTTCTCTCTAGGGCTTCGGTGCTACTGGTTAGGAAATATCCCTACTAGAAACTATAAGGATTCTCAGTTGTGGACAGTTCTTTCTGAACTTCCATTAATATCAAGAAACCATTTCCTCCTAGAATGATCACTAATTTATTATAGCCATGTAGTAATGTCTCTCCTCTTCCAACCATTCATTTTCATGCTCAGACCAAGAGCACACGAATTAGCAGGAATGAGACACCAAAAAATGAAAGATTGAGAAGGGTGTAACAGTGAATGAATAATAACAAGTGAACCCCCAAAACATCCCGCAAGGTATGTTTATAAAATTACATGAAAACAAGAACCACATGGCCTTCCTCCCAACAATCTCATGTAACCACTTTTCTCCATAAAATCAGTTATGGGTAAATAAAATATAATAAAAAGACTTATCCCATTGAGCCCCCTATCTCTTTTGTCCTTGTCCGTCTAAAATTCAACGATGTATTATATATATATATATATATATATATATATATATATATATGTATGTATGTATGTATAGATAGATAGATCGATAGATAGATAGATATGCATGTATTATATTTCTAGGCACTCTATCCCCTTTCCAACTTTACCGTCTCACCATCCTAAGTTATAATTACATAATACATTCTAGTTCATAAGGGTTAAAATTTGGGTGTTATAGTTCAGCAGTAAGCCTTGCTCCCATAGGAATTGGCACCTTCACTAGTTTTCAATCTTTCATGTTGAACCATTTTAGAACTATTTCAATGTACTTTGTCTGATTCAACTGGAGTTTTCTAGTGTATCGATCTCTCTTAATCTCCATTCCTAGAATGAAGTTAACTGCACAGAAATCCTTCATGTCGAACTTGGAGGATATATTCTTCTTCACCTCCTTTATTGCAATCATGTTGTTTCCAATCAGCAACATGTCATTGACATACAAATCTACATATATTAAAATCCCACCTTCTTCCTCAGAATATATGCAGTGATCATCTTTGCTTCTGACAAATCCCAAACTAAGGATGTATGTGTCTAACTTTTGGTACCAAATCCTTGGTGATTTATTTAGGCCATAGAGGGATATTTTCAGTTTTCACACCAATTATTGCTTTCCCTTTACAACAAATTCTTTAGTTTGTTTCATGTATATTTCTTCTTCCATCTCCCCATGTAGGAACGTTGTCTTCACATCCATCTGTTTTATTTCCATATTGAATTTTTTAGCTAGAGACATTAGTACTCTAATGGAATTTAGTTTTGCAACAAGGGAAAAAATCTCACTGAATTCGACTCCCTTGACTTGGGAATAACCTTTCGCTACCAGTCGAGATTTGAACTTCTCGACTTGTCCTGCAACATTCATCTTCTTCTTGAATACCCACTTTCTACTGATGAGATTTCTTCCACTAGGTAAATTGACTAAATCGCATGTCTCATTCTTGTGCAAGGATTTCATCTCTTTGACCATGGTGTCCTTCCATATTTTACCCTCTTCTAAGTGGAGTACCTCATTGACTGACTTGGGATTATCATCAATGGTAGTTAGCATGAATGCAGAATGAAATTCATGAATACTATACCTTTCGATTGGTTTTCTTTTTCTTTCTGACCTCCTTACCACCATATTTTTTTGTTCCACCTCTTCCTCGGATTCAATCGAATCGTCTGAATCATATTCTCATTCCTCAGTTCAAATTGCACCATCTCATGATTATTCTCGGTCTAAACAACTTCCTCAGGATTAGACTTACCTCTATATTCTATGAAGACCACATCTTGACTATACATAGTTCTCCTTTATGTAGGATCCCATAGCTTATATCCTTTCATTCCTTCTTTGTACCCAATGAAAATACATTTGAATACCTTCTTGTCCATCTTGCTCCTCTTTTCCTTGGGAACATGCACAAATGCATCACAACCAAATACTTTGAGATGTGAAACTGAAGTTTTGTTACCTAACCATACCTCATGTCGAGTCGTATCGACTAGCGTTAATGAAGGAGACATATTCACCAAATATCTTGCAGTTTCAACTGCCTCCACCTAAAATTCTTATGCAATCCCAACACCACTAAGCATGCTCCTTGACTTATCCATCAACATTTTGTTCATACTCTTGGAAAATCCATTTTTTTGTGAGGTATATGGTGTGGTATTTTGGCATTCTATGCCACACTGCTTACAGAACTGATCAAATTATTTTCCATAGAATTCACCACCATTGTCAGTTCTCAGCACCTTAATCCTTTTCTCTTTTTGGTTTTCCACAATAAATTTAAACTCCTTAAATATTTAGAAAACATTTGATTTCTTCATCGGGAAATATATCCATGTCTTCTTGGAAAAATCATCTATGAAGGAGACATAATACATGGATCCACCAAGTGAAGTAATTGTAACCAGGCCACACACATCACTATGCACCAATTCTAGAATCCCATTTTCCCTTGTCGCTCTAGATGGGAACCTCACCCAACTTTGTTTTCCATATATGCAATGCTCAAAAAAGTTGACCTCTAAACCACATTCAAGAAACCCTTCGACCATACCTTTTCTTTGCATAACTTGAATTCTTTTCTCTCCAATGTGTCTAATCCTCTCGTGGCATATCCTGGTTGGGTCGATTTTATCATGTCTTATTGAGTCAGTTTGAACCAACTTAGCTTGAGTCAATTCAAGTTGAGTCAAAGTTGATTTGAGTCAAGTCGCATTCGATTCAATTTTAGGAGTAACGATGTTGTTACATCCAATTGAGTCAACATTCCCTAAAAACTTGTATATGGTACCAATATGAACTCCTTTAATTAATACCATCGCACCTATGACCACCTTGCACGAATCCTTCTGAAATAGAGTATGCAGACCTGCATCACTCATCTTGCTGACATATATCATGTTTCTTTCCAAACCCAGAATGCGTAGCACACATGGAAGGGTTCTTTTCCTCCCACTTGTAGTATAAGTCAGACTCTTCCTCGTCCAACAATTTTGGTTGTGGAGTCGTCCCCCAAGAACACATCACCCCCATCATATCATTCATATTCATAGAACCATTCTTTATGTGGTATCATATGATAGGATTATCTAGAGTCAATCAACCAAACATATTGATCTGACTGTGTAGTGGTCGATGCTACATACACATCACCTCCCTTATCTAGGGTTGTCTTTCTCTCAGTCGACTTCTTCTCGTCGGATCCAACACTAGCTTTTGTTTCCTTAGACTTACATTCCTTTTTATAATTCCCATCTTTACCGCATTTCCAACATCTTTATGTCGACTGAACTAGGGATTTATATCTACCCTTCGACTTGAAATTTATACCATATAATATTCCTTTATCTCTGTTTATCGGTCAACCTCTCACTAATAAATCATCTTTGGTTGATCCTTCCATGTTCTTCCTTCTCATTTCTTTCGATAGTAGAGAAGAAACCACATCCTCTAGCACAAGTGTGGTTGTATTACTCCCAATAGCCATGACTAAGCTATCCTAGGAGTCTAGAAAAGAACATAATAGGCTTATACACTTCTCCTCCTCAGTGATATTAATATCCATAGATGATAATTGGCTTAACACGGTGTTAAACACATTTAAATTTTCAGTCACTGAACTACCATCACAGATTCTCAAAAGATACAGTTTATTTCTAAGAAACAACTTATTTACCAGATATTTCGAATGGTATAAGCTTCCCATCTTGTCCCATAGTTTCTTCGTTGAATATTTACCAAATACATTCAACAGTACTGAATCTATAAGACCAAGTCAAATTGTACTTCTTTCTCTTCTTTCAAGTTTCTCCCACTCTTCCATTGACATGCCTGTCGGCTGGGTACCTAGACAGACCAATGTCCATTATTCTCGATCTATAAGAAGATCTTCCATTTTAAGTTTCCAAAGCTCAAAATTCTGGCCATTGATTTTTTCTATCTCTATCCTAGAACTTCTCGCCATTCTTTACCAGGATCTTTAACACAATTTATGAATTGAAACTCTTTTTGTACCTAGGTTTTAGTTCTCAGATTCAATATTGGTAAATCAAGATTTGATACAATCATCAAATCATAACACGGCTCTGATAAAACACTTGTCAGGGTATAACTAAGCTTTGATACCACTTGTTAGGAAATGAGAGACACTTCCACACTAAACCTAGCAAAAGAGAAGAATACTTTAATCAAGAACATAAATGACAAATAAATCACACAATACATAGAGATTTTACCTTGAAAACCCAAACCAAGAAAACCATCATTCCTTGAGAATTATTCTCTCTTGTTATCTTATTAAATATGAATAAAAGATTACATGTCTAACCTTGGTCCACACCTAAGACACAATCGACATCATACCCTCTTTCCTACGCAAGAACAACCCTGTAGCCAATCCAGCTTACATCTACATGACCAACAACCTATGATTTACACATACATTAGCATATTTTTCATTAGCCTTTACGACCTTACAAAACACCTCTTTATAGGATTTACAACAGGAAAAAACCTAAAGAATTGGCACCCAAAAATGATTATAGATCCATGCAGATCATTGGCTACAAATCCTTAGATTCTGTTACAGTTGACTCCAATTCAGATTACCATTCAACCTTCATTTGGTCTCTAGTCGATCGTCTCATGCCCACACTTCGACCTCTTGTTGGTTTAATTGTTGTTGATATCTTCGATTTTGACTTTACCCGGTCGACTACCTTGACCTTCGACTTGTTGTCGATCCACCTGAACCTTCGATCATCAGTCAATTCACCTCGACTAGAATTTCACTGCAAAGAATATAACAACCCAACACCTGCGGCCATCGAATTCCTCATCCCAGAAATGTGATGCCTCTTCCATGTTGCACTGCACCATTCACTTCCACTGTCCTACATGTTGAAATAGAAAAACATTGTTGACCATTACATACATAAACATTATAGTATGCATTTATTAGCATAATAAAATATTTCTTAAATAATTTTAAGCGGTCTTGGCAACCCATTCAAGCGTAGAGTATGAACTTTGATCTAATACCACTCTCTAACACACCTGACCCCTAACTCTTATTTAAACTAACGGGGCATCAAATTTTCCTCTTATTCAATTCAGTTCTTTTCCACCATATGAATCCCATAGATGGATTGTGTTCACCAAGAACTTTCCAACAACTGAAATTATGCTCAAAACTAAGTTCTAGATAAAAATTTATATCCTCTCGAAGTCTTTGGGATTTCGATGGAAAATTCCACCTCATTTCCCTGTGGAATCCACGTGGCTCCCAATTACTGATGCTCTCCTACATGGTACTGATGGGATACCTAGCCTGGCACCATCCACCTATCCCATCAGGCTCTCTAGATCAATGGATCTGGTGACTTGGGCCTTTCCTCATCGTCTTTAGGGTTCTCCTTCCACGAGGTTATAGATCACCCCAATTACCAAGCTCTAACGAACTCTTCTCCAGATCCAACGACCATCGAACCCTGAATTCCAATGGATATGATCATGTCTGTGTCTCTAATATGTATGACAATTAATGCTCATTCCTTAAACATATTTTAGGGTGAACATGTGGGACCTACAACTATTGTTTCTCCCTACATGCTCTTTGATATACGACTAGGGTTCCAAAAAATATCTTCAGATAGATCAACGATTCACAAACATTTTCATCGTTGGCATCTCTCTTGAGCCTATCACTAAAATCGTCAACTATCTATGTTGCAATGATGAAATGGATGATATCAACTGTCTAAACCCCACCGAGGTCGCTTCCGACAGATCTACAATATTTACTTTTCTCAAGGTCTTCTACATCATCAGGCCTTCATTCAAACCTCACCATTCGAACATCTTGTCAACTCCATCCTTCGACAAATGGTTGAGATATGTCATCAAGTCAAATCAACAACTAAGGTTTCTAATGCAATAAAATAAGGGCCCTCTCGCTCAATTGGATCTAATCTCATCCTGAGTGATCATAATCTAACATGTGTCATCCCAAGGACACACTAACTTCCATGTTGACACACCACATCATCATGATGTCATCCCTCCCTTTTTTTCACTCACCAAGTGAACTAGAGGGACTCCCGATGAACCAATAGCTACTGATGAATATGGGTTTTTTTAGTTGTCTCACTCCACACAAGTCCCGACACTTGACCACTCCCAAAAATTATTCCTTCCCCAAAAAAGGTTCAGGATCTACTTGTCATACCAGATCAACGACCATGAGTTATTCCAGCTCAAACCTAGGTATTTCTTAGGATAACAGTCCAATTTGGGACTTAGTTGATTTGGAGACTCCAACAAATTGATCTTCCAAGGTTTACCGGGTCTTTGAGGACTTGAAAACCACTCTGATACCAACTAAGGATTTCTTGTTTCCTTGAGAACAAAGTTCGCATATCTTGAAAGCCTTCCATATAAGACAGGTGATAATTTTAACAAGACCGAGGCTCTTTGAATGGCACAAAGACCTCCCCCATGCACAAGAGTATTTCCTCTACTAACCTTAGGTGAATATTTTGTCCATGTCTTGCAATATTTCCTCCACAATTGCAAGATCCTCAGGGATATAAACTACCCATACTTTCCTTGTTTTCATGAGTTAACAGGTTAAGAAGTGAGAACAAACAAACATATTCCATTTTACTCGGGAGTTCAATTCATTTTTACATAATTCCAAAGTAAATTAGAAAACCATATGTTTACATCATTAACATGCATCAAACAAGAAAAGTTATACACTTATCTATTGAGGGAAATTATCAGTAGCCAACTGACTTAGCAAGGACACCTTTCCTCCCAACCTTAGGAATCTCATGGATGATTTTAGGGGCTAAATTTCACTCATGGGCTAATTTCCATGGTTTTCTAAAAACGAGATTCGTTATTTTAAAAATGATTCGCCCAAATTCTATAGGATAAAATTATTTTACCTTAAAAATTGCCAAAAATTTATAAAAACTATATAAAATCCTTAGAAATTTGAATATTTTTACAAAAATATTGCCAAACATTTATAGTTGGCATATGAAGGATTAGTAAGATTCGCCAAGGTTTCTATATTTAAAAATAAATTTACATCCTTAAAATCATCCCTACTTAGGATATGTTGCAGAGTTCCTTCCTACAACATGCCACACCCATGCCAAGCCATGATATCATAAGGGGAATGATTCAATTGGTTCTCAAAATTATAATGATCCAGGAAGGTTAATATCCTTCCTCCACTGGAAACAACAAAAGTTTCCCCCTTCTCACTGAGCTCAAGACTTGCATAGGTTTATAAAGTACCCTCCCAATTGGATTTCCTCTGCACAGGGAGTCTCTTATTTTCTATACAGTCCCTCGATGACCTCCCTTACTAGTGTCAGTTTATCTCCAATGAGTATCAAGTTGCAGTAATCTATAGCTCCAATCTATATTCAAGTCTTCTCTGTTCCATGGTGATCATTAATCCTTTGGAAAAGATTCCTATTTTCATCAAGAAAGTCTTTCCAATTTCTATTATAGTTCATATCTATGTAGGTGGACACCTATGTTCATCGCACCATATGTTCATGACTCTGCTACTCACTTTCTCCCTCTATCTGCTTCTACGAGCCAATCCTCCTCGCATTCTCTTATACTCTTGTCTGTATCTCCCTCTTCTTCTATGTCTCTCCCTATTATGTGCCTTGTTATGCATCTAGTGGTGATTTTCCACCAATCCCCTCAAGGTTCCTATGACTTCTTCCAGACGTGACCTACTGTTAGGGGTCCAAATTATTGAAGGGGAAAATGCATGGGTGTCTTGTCTTGTTTGTCAGGTTATTCAGTTCACCCTTTGTATTCATCAAGAGATCAAGATTGTCATCAATTATTAATTGATCCAACCACCGATACTGACTTCCTTAATTGGTCATGTGGCTCCATGCAACCTGGGTACGATGGTAGGTGTGTATTTATGCCTTGCAGGCATATGTTGGCTTTCTAATAAAGCTTCCTATTTTAATCACTGAAAACATCTCAACTCCACCTGACCAACCCACTTCATCAATTCCTGCTTATGCATCATGGCCAACACTTTCAAGGATTTTCCATCTCAATCAGTTTTATAACCCTAAATTGCACCATACATGCTTACCTGGCATCAGGCCAACTCATATCCCTTCATTGCCAAATCCATGCTGAACAAACTCTTGAAAACCCTCTTAAATCAAGTAAAACGTGCCCTAACCCACTACTGAGCACATTGGAACGCTGGCAGGCCTACTACTACACGCGTTGGAATGCTGGCAGGCCTACTACAGCCCGCGTTTACCTAACAAAGCACAAAAACAGGAACGTTGTTGACGGGACAAAAATCTATGGGTCAGTTAACTGAAACTCCCAGCCATGCATGGACGAGAGTTCATCCAAAACCCTAGCTCCTTCTAGCCTATAAAAGAAGGGGTAGGGGTACTATTTGGAGGAGGAAAATCATAGCGAAGAAACTCTGCCCAATTGCCGAATCCATTTGTCCCAACCCTTTAGCCTTTCCTCAAGCTTAAGGAGAATTAAAAGCAAAGCAGTTGGAGGACAAAGAAGAGGAGGAGCACAGGATCAAGATCAAGGAACAGTGGCCGGTCTCTATCATTATTGTAAGTTGATTCATCTTGAGATTAATAAAAAGATACTTTTCCCGTCCCAATGCATGAGTTTTATATGTTTTATTTGATTTGTGCTTAATCTCTAACCCTCAAGTAGAAGAATAGCATGCATGCGTAGTGTTTTTGTCTTGATTGCAAGATCGTCTTTGGAAGGAGCAGCGCAAGCAAGTGGACAAAAGGGCAACGAAGGATCTACACCAAACATCAGTAAAAAGGTTAGTAGGTCTCTTCCATGCTTGTGTGTGAAAAAGGGGTTTTAGTTTTGGGGTGATAGGTAAAAAGTGATTTCTTTAGGGTCATGATATGCATGCAATTTTAGCCCTAGCTTGTTAGTTCGTAGGGTATTATTTCCCAACAGCAGAATTGGCGACTCCACTGGGGAATATACTCTTAGGGTTTCCGGATTTAGTTGAGGTTTTTGGGTAGTTAAAGAATTAAAATTTTATGTTTCTTTGTTTGTCTGTTTTCTGTCAGGTCAGAGCTAGCAGGGAACCTGGTTCTTAATACCAGTTTTTCCTTGACTTCTGCTTGACATTAATTATTGAGACACACAGAGGTACACGCGGCCTGCAGAAGGCCTGCACGCGTGTAACCCGTGCCCTAACCTTCTACAACCCACGTTTGAATGCTTGTTGTAGAGGTTTCAGTAGAGTGTAGGAATCAGAAAGCTTAAGAGGCAGTCTCTTCTTCCCTGTCAGAATTTTATATTCTCAGGGGGCTTTCTGGATCCTTTCTGGGTCTTGTTGGTTCACAGTCTTGTCTCATTCTGCTTTATTGCATTTTTTATTTTTTGCAATTATTTTTCTTTTCTGTTAAAGCAGAAGCATCCAAGCCTTCAAGAGACCCTGGTTGTCAATACCAGAGGCCTCTCCCAGGTCTGGGCTGCCTGTGGTTGGTTTTATCTTAGATTTTGTACATACCCGCAGCCTGTACAAGTTCAGCCCGCGGGTACCCGCACCCTGTTGTAGTGCAGCACGCGTTTGCCCGTGTGTTGTTTCAGTGACAGGAGCGTGCTTGGTAGGCTACTTTTCAATCAAAGTGGGGCAATCATCCCCTCTTTTGGTGAGAAGTAGTGCTCTCAGGTGTGTGAGTTTAGGGTAGCACAGTCAGTAGGTTAGGGCCTCTTACCCTTAGCCTATGTTTTCTTAATTGATAGAAAAGATAAAAAAAAAAAAAAAAACGCAAGATTTTGTTTTATGGTTTTTAGACAAGCTTAGGAGTCGGTGCTTTCTTGATTTCCATTGTGCGTCTTTGCTCTGGTTCTTTGTGATCTATGCTTTAAGCCAGAATTTTAGTTTGTTTTCTTGGTTTTTTGCTTGTCGGCATTTTCCCTTTGTTGCTTCATTTAGCACTTGAATAAAAAAAAAATATCCCTTTTTCATTTTCTTCGTTGTTTGAAGATTGTGTTTCTGCCAATTCAATTTTACGAACGCTTGTCAGTGCCTCACACAACTATGGCAACAAACGTTGTTACTTCTTCTGGGAATTCTTCCATTCCCATCACTATTGCTACCACAGGAGAAGCATCTCCTAACTTTTTGTCGTCGATCCGAGCCACTACGGTCTCGACCGCAACTACGTCGCATAGTGGACCATCCCCATCTATCACGGTGGCCACACTTCCCTTCACATCTAGTGCGACAGGCCCTCCATTTTCATACGGTATGCCTAGTTCGGGTACAAGTCCTGTACTCACTTACTCCACTTTACAGAATTTGGGTCTGGGGGTAGGGAGCTCTAACGCTCCTCTGCAAGGTCAATTTGGGGGCATTCTTGTGCCCTTCAATGCTTTTCCTTACGCTGGAGGTCATATCTCTCCTTCATCCCCTTCGCTTGGTGGTCCGCATCAGTAGTTCGTCAGGCAACCTGCACACATGAGTTCATTTGGAGCCGGGAGTCAAGGAACACCTGCGCAAACTTTGTCGATAGGTTTGTCACCGTTTGTTTGCAACGAGACGTTTGGTAACAACACTTTCGCATCTACTTCTTTCCCATCTGGGGGCACACCCATTTTTGAATAGTCAACTCCAGCGCAGGGTACTATTCCTGCGCCGGGGGCACATATACCAGGACCTTGGAACTCAGGACAAGGATCCGTTCCTTCCTCTGGAATGTTGTTCTGGGGTAATTCTTTCCACAGTCAATGGAACCCCGGACAGACCTCTATGCCTCTCCCAGCAGGACCAGCATGGGGGAATCCTTCCCAAAGTCCTTCAAACACGATGAATGCCCAACATCCTATGTCCTTCATGGGGAATCAGCCAATGATCTCTCCACAGATGCAAAATCCTTACGCTGGTCAGGGCCATGGTTTCTACCAGAATCTGGGCTAGCAGCCAAACTTTTCCTGGCAACCTGGTGCTAGTCAAACTCTAGGACCCTTTTTCCCAGGCTATCAGCAGCAACCCAAACTACCATTCCTGGCAACGTTACACTTTCCAGATTTGACACGGTTGTTAAATGATCCTATCTGTCACGATCTGTGTTGGCCTCCTATGCCAACAAAGTTGCCTTCGGACATTCCAAAGTTCGAGGCTAAGCCTAACGAAGATCCAGGTGACCACGTGACTAATTTCCATCTTTGGTGTTCATCTAACTCACTGAAAGATGACTCCGTCCAGTTGCGATTGTTTCAACGCACTCTTATCGGGAGTGTCGCGAAATGGTACATAGAGCTTGATTGCTCACGATATTCTTCTTTTGGCAAACTGGCGATGGCCTTCCTAAACTATTTCCAGCTACCTGTGAGATATGATGTCGGCACAGAGTTGCTAGATAATTTCAAACAGATGACAACAGATCATATCTCGGATGATATCCAGGAGTGGAGACGCCGAAAGAGTCTAATCAAAGTACCAGTCCCACCAACATTATTTCTTGAGTGGTTCTTTAAGTCTTTAGTACCACAATTATCCAAAGATGTCGCAACTTCTGGGGTTTTCTCTGAAGAAGATGCCATCATGAGGGCTCAACAGTTTGAGCTTATCTATTCTCAATCTGGTTTATTATACAACATCCTTCCGGATGCTCCACGATCAATACTGGATAAAACTAGACAGAGAGTTGGGCCACATGCCGATGGTATTGTTGGTTCAGCACAAACTAAGCCCGCTGAGCAATTGACAAAGCAATTGCAACAGTTATCTATTTAACACTCAGCGGCCATCCAGACTACTGCTTTGGCTGCTCCTCCTACCCAAACGTCGGAAGTACACTCCGTGCAGATGACTAACCCGAAGGCCAACCAGCAGCCTGAAGGGAAGAAGAAACAAAGAAAGAAGGCTAAGGGGGATAAAAAATCCACTGATAATGCTGGCGAGGGCACCACGAAAAAGCGGAAGGCGAGGTATCCATGCAACTTGTGTGCAGAAGACCACCCAACCCATCTTTTCCCTCGACTTGCAGAGGCCCAAAAGTTTGTCACGCAGCAATAGCAAGCTGTGTTGACTAATCCCTTTCAGCATGGGAAAATTTTAACTCAGGCCTCTACAAGTGCCGAAGGGGGCAGCCAAGAAACCTGCCCTCCTCCCAACAATTCCTCATCCACGAATATATACATGGTTAGGGGTGATGATTTAATTATGACTAGAGCACACGACTATAGTAAATCAAGTGCCTCTGAGAAGGGCAAAGAAGCCAAAATCCCATCTCTTCCTCTACAGATTGAGAAGACATTGGGAGAAACGATGAAACACATTCCAAAAGGTGCATTTAAGAAAGCTTCTCACAATCCAAACGCAAGGGCCACCCAGAATTACTCTGTGGTGGAAGATTTATCCCAAACCCCTTGTGCTATGTCCACTTTGGAGGTCCTCCAAAGTTTCCCTGCTTAGAGGAAAGCCTTGTTGACTGCTTTAGGCTCTACTGAGACTTTTAACCCAGGTACCATCATGCTAGATACAATTGACTTAAAACCTCATCTGCCTTACCATGTGGTGTTTTAGATAGTAGTGGCTCATCCCACAAAAACTTTTACATGCAATATCTTTCGCACGGTGGTCGACGAGGGTGCCTTGACATGCATTATGTTGTTAGCGTGCTGGAAAGCCATTGGTCAGCCCGAGTTGTCTCCATCACCTACTCTCCTCACTGTGTTCGACGGACGTTCTTTCCGACCACATGGCATCATTCTTTCTTTCCCTGTGCAGTTAGGAGGAAAGATCGTGTGCGTTGAAGTAGAGGTAGTCGATGCCCCCCTCGACTATAATCTCTTGTTAGGTCGTAGTTGGACTTATGCTATGCAAGCAGTGGTTGCTACAGTTTTCCGCGTCTTATTGTTTCCACATGAAGGCCGGATAGTGACCATTGATCAATTGTCCTTCTCTAGGCCTGACCCTGCTTTGGGGGCATCCACGGTTCCCATGATAGATAATCCTCAAGCCGGTGTCGTTAATGTAGGAGTTGGTTTGTGCCCATCTTTGATGGGTACTTTAGATTACCCACCTCCTCATGGCGATGTCAAGTTTATATCGACTCACCACAAGGCTGAGATTTTTCATGTTTTGTCATTCTGCACGACTTACTTTGAGGATCCGTGGATTCTTCCTTCCCCATCAACCATGATGGATGAGACGGGGCACTCTGGTATGTCCATGCCCTTGTTGTCCACTGAAGTAGCGTACTCTTTAGTTCAACAAGCTTCAGCTACTCACGATCTGACTCCCACACAAGAGTTGGATCCACTTCTTGAGCCTATCTGGGCTCAGGGTTCTCTTGCTACCACCGATTCGTTAGACTTAGTCTTGCCTTCTGACGAAGTTGTAATCAAAGCAATGACTAGTCTAGACAAACCTTGGGAGGATATTCATCACAGATCATACTTCCTCCCAGAGTTACACTGAATTGAGGCAGGATAATTCACTATCACCATGACGGGAGATCAGCCGTGTCCTATTAACCTCTTAGCTACACAGGAAATCTACGCTGAGGGCAGTATGGCAACTATCGCTGAAACTATACCTATCAATATCTCCCAAAACCCTGGCATCGTGGAGAATATCTTCGTCGGAGCGGATTGCTCCCCCAAAGAGATTCACATTCACATGGATATTTTCAAAGATTTTTGCGACATTTTTGCCTGGTCTTATGAGGAAATGCTAGGCATCGATCTGAAAATAGTTGAACATGAAATCACAACGTATCCTGATGCTAAGCATGTTCTACAAAAACTTCGTCCAGTTAATCCTAGGAAAGCAGCAGCCATTAAGACTGAGGTTGAGAAATTGCTCAAGGCAGGGTTCATATACCCAATTCATTTGACTCAATGGGTGTCAAACCCCATGCTAGTCGATAAAAAACAAGGCACGATTCGTGTATGTGCCAATTTCTATGATTTGAACAAGGCATGTCCCAAAGATAATTATCCAACCCTGTTCATCGACCAGATCATTGATGAATGTGCCGGTTGTGAAGCCTTTTCGTTCATGGATGGTTTTTCGGGCTATAATCAAAATCAAATCAAACCTGAGGACCAACAAAAAATGGAATTCATTTGTCCGTGGGGTACGTTCACCTATCAAAAGATGCCTTTTGGACTCAAGAACGCTGGAGCCACTTTCCAGCGGGCTATTTCTTTTGCGTTTCACGACCTCAAACATATAGTCGAGGCCTATCTCGATGATTTAGCATCATGCTCTTGCAAGCGAAAGGATCATCCTACGCACCTCTAACTAATCTTTGAACACTATCGCTACTTCAAGATTCGCTTGAATCCCAACAAGTGCAGCTTTTGCGTCATGTCTGGACGTTTGTTAGGTTTCATCGTTTCAACAACAGGGATCATGGTTGATCCTCTTAAGGTGGAGGCAATAATCCAGTTGCCCCCCCAACGCACAATCTTACAACTTCAAAGTCTTCAAGGCAAGGTGAACTTCTTACAATGCTTCATCGCCAACCATGCCAAAATCACTAAGGGATTTATGCATTTACTGAAGAAAGATGTTCCCTTTTTCTGGGATGAAGCCGCTCAATGCTCTTTCGACGCATTGAAACATGCCCTCACTACCGCACCTCTGCTATGGCCACCTAATTATAACAACGATTTCTTATTATATCTGGCTACCGTAGAGTCAACCATAGGCATGGTTTTAGCTCAGGAGGATGATTCGTTTTCTGAATACGTCATCTATTACCTGAGTCGAGGCCTCGTAGGATTGGAACTTAATTATACCCATCTCGAAAAACTTGCGTTGGCAACAGTTCATGCTGTTCAATGGTTCCATCACTATGTTCTGTTTCGTAAGACCACCGTCGTCGCCGTCATGAATCCATTCCAGTACATGTTGACACGATGAGTTATCGATGGAAAAATCAGTAGATGGATGGTAATCCTCCAAGAATTTGACTTAGACTTAGTTTTAGCCAAGTCCAAGAAGTCAATGGTCTTCGTAGAACTTATTTCGGAGCTTCCGGTTGAGTCAGGTGACGTTGTGCCTGAGGAATCACCTATCCGAGGGGATATGTTTTTTATTGAATCGTCAGACCCTTGGTACATAGATATACTGATCTATCTCCAGACTTTGAAGTGCCCCACCTCTGCTTCTCGTGACGAGCGTCGGCAAATATGCCATCAGGCTAAGAATTATCTCATACTTGATGATACGTTGTATCGGAGAGGTGTAGATTGCATTTTGCGTCGATGTCTTACTCATGAGGAGGCCATCATAGTGCTCAACGATTTTCATACAGGAGCTTGTGGTGGTCACTTATTCGGGTTGGCAACATCCCAAAATATTTTACAAGCAGGCTACTTTTGGCCCACACTTATCAAAGATTGTATCGAGGCGGTCAAGAAGTGTCATCCGTGTCAAATATTCTCATGGAAGATGAGGGCACATCCAGCTCCCATGTTTCCTGTCATCACAGTCGGTCCCTTCACTAAGTGGGGAATTGATTACACTACATGCAACCCCCCATCAGCAAGGGGGCACCGCTATATCATTGTAGCTATCGACTACTTCACTAAGTGGGTCGAAGCTATGCTGACATTCAAAGATGATGGAGAGACTACAACTCTCTTCTTATTTAACCAGATTATAGCACGGTTCGATGTCCCGAGAGAGATTGTCACTGACCATGGTAGTCACTTTCAGAACCAAATGATGTCTGAATTAACATCAAACCTTGGGTTACGGCAGGAACACTCATCACCTTACTATCCCCAAGCCAATGGGCAGGTGGAAGCTGTGAACAAAACTCTTAAAATGATTCTACAGTGAACTATCAACTCAGCCAAGTCCAATTGGCATTTGATGTTATACTCAGCATTATGGGCTTACTGAACCTCAGTTAAGACTGCAACCAGTTTCTCACCTTTCCAACTCATTTACAGGCTAGAGGCAGTCTTTCCCATCGAATGTCAAATTCCATCTCTGAAATTGGCAGTACAGTTATTGCCAGACACTTCTCCGCTTGAAGAATGGTTAGTGCAGCTTGAGCAGCTTGATGAACAGCTTCGCGATGTGGCTCTGGCCAACGAGGCTCATAAACATAAGGTCAAGTGTCAATATGATAGGTCCGTTCGTCCTCGGGTTTTCTCTGAGGGCGACCTTGTCCTGGTTTATGACCAAGATAAGGACCCCCTGGGGGTAGGAATGTTTAAACCCATGTGGTTCAGACCCTGCATTATTAAGGAGGTTTTAAAAAAGGGCACTTATCATTTGGTTGATTTTGAAGGGAATGCTTTGGCGGAGCCTAGAAATGGGCTCTACCTCAAGAAGTATTACTCATAGAATGGTCACTGTGGGTAACTTCTTGTAACATATGTATAGTCTTTGTACTATTACTTTTTTACGTTTCTTTTAAAAAGTGTTATGGATGTGTCATTGATGTTATCTTTCGTCAATATGGTAGATGTCAAGTGAGTCTGAGGTGTTCGTTGGGTATGCAGACGGTGCTAGTCGACACACGTGGAGGCTTGCCTCCACCGCTTGGGTAATCTTTACACCACAGGGTCAGTTGTTATCTTCCGGAGGTATATGCTTAGGTGACACCACAAATAATGTTGCTGAGTATAGTGTAGTTATTGAGTTGCTTCGTGACGCTTTGTCATTGGGTATCTCTCGTCTCCGGGTCTATCTAGATGCTCAACTGGTTGTGTCACAGCTAAACAGAATATACCGGGTGCACGACCCAACTTTACACCGACAATTCCTTAGGGTCCGTCTCTTGGAACACAACTTTGATTATATTACATATTTTCATGTTCCTAGGAGTCTAAATCAAATCATGGATACTTTGGATAATCTCATTTTAGATTGGCATCTTGCTCACACATAAAAAGATCACGATCATACACATGTAAATACATTTTTGAACACATAATCCATAAGACACACAAAAAAATAAAAACCATATATAAACATCATAAAATCCTCAGAGTACATAGATGGGCACAAGCGCCTCAAAAAGTGGGAACAATAACGAGTCACTGGGGCTTATGCCCTCAAAAAATATATATACATATCAGTGCTCATGGCACATAAAATTCTAAAGTCTGTTCAGGGCCTATGGGCCCTATTATACTCATATACAGCCTGACCCAAATGCCTAAACAATCGGACCCATGTCCACGGTACCCCCACAATATGAGTCTGCAAGGAGGGCGGCAAGTCCTCTATCTCTGCCATGGGAACTGTGCGAGTGAGTGCAGTAAAGTTCCGCTCAATCTGCCTCAGGACTCTCTCGGCCTCTCCTACTGGGAGGTTCCCGGCTACTGCTTCTCCTCCAGCGGCGGCAGCGGCGGCTTCTGGCCGTGGGCGACACATGTTCCGTGCATAGTCGGCAGGTCGCACAGGTCCCACATCTGTAAGCAATACAAAGTCCACCCATCAAAAACTCTATTATACAAAAACATGATATATATATCAAAAAAGACATAAAAATTACATACGAAAACAAAAAAATGATATAGGTGGAGACTTACACATCTCCCCTCGCTCCTCACCAGGAGGCACTAGTATCGCTGGATCTCTGGAAAAATCTATCCCTGCATATGGGTAATCCTCAATAGCTGGGATCTGCCATGACAGCCAGGCAAAAAAGTCGTCATTGAAGGCCTCTATGGTCCTTCCACCACCCTGTCGTGGCAGCAACGCTGCCCATCTGCACACTGCGGGGAAAGTAGCCAGATGTCCTCGTACTATCAACTGAGGACTAAAAAATGGAACTCTCTCGAAGAAAAACGAACACGGGATGGTCCCAAACTCGAAGTTCCTGTGTGTCCGCTGTCTGCAAGCTGTCAATTGACCTGTCATTGTTGTGGGGTTATTCTACCCTATAGACTAACAAGCTAGGGCTTAAACTTGCATGCAGATCATGAACCTTAAGAAATAACTTTTAACCTTCTACCCCAAACCTAAAACCCTTTTTCACATGCAAACATAGGAAGAATCAACTAACGTTTTTATCGTCGATTGAGGTAGATCCTCTGTTGCGCTTTATCCCCTTGCTTCTGCTGCTGCTCCTTCCAAAAAGTGATCCTGCAATCAAGACAAAACTACGCATGCATGCTATTGATCTACTAGAGGGTTAGAGATTAAACACAAATCAAATAGAACATATAAAACTCGTGTATTTGGGACGGGAAAATCATCTTTTTATTAATCTCAATATGAATCAACTTACAATGATTATAGAGACCGGCCACTGTTCCTCGATCTTGATCCTGGGCTCCTCCTCTTCTTTGTCCTCCAACTGCTTTGCTTTAATTCTCCTAAAGCTTGAGGAAAGGCTAAAGGGTTGGGACAAAACAAATTCGGCAATTGGGCAGAGTTTCTTTGCTATGATTTTTCCTCTTTTGAATAGTACCCCTACCCCTTCTTTTATAGGCTAGAAGGAGCTAGGGTTTTAGGCGAACTCTCGGCCATGCATGGCTGGGAGTTCCAGTTAACTGACCCAAAGTTTCTCGTTCCGTCGAAAACTTTCCTGATTTTTTGCTTTGTTAGGTAAACGCTGGTTGTAGTGGGCCAGCCAGCGTTCCAACGCGTGCAGTATAAGGCCTGTCAGCGTTCCAACGCGCCCAGTGATAGGTTAGGGCGCGAGTTACTTAATTTAGGAGGTTTTTGAAGAGTCTGTTCAGCATGGCTTTGGCAATGAAGGGAAATGAGTTGGCCTGATGCCAGGTAAGCAGGGATAGTGCAATTTAGGGTTATAATAGATGCCCCCTAATGTGTGAGGTCAGAAGAGCATCTGATGGCCGATATACATTACTGGTTATTTACCAATCTATACTGATATGCTGAATGAGTGAGCCCAGGAATCAGGAATCAGGAGGTGCCGTCTGCAAAAAATATCAAATGTCTCACCGAGGCGGGCATACCCATGCTCGAGATAAATCAGAACCGTGGCTACCAATCAAATACACTGTAGATCTATGTCAAATAAAGAGTAGCCGCGAACAATACACAGCAGAGCTGCATCTCGAAATCAGAAAGATATACATAGAAAGTATCCATCTCTCAGAAGCTGATTCGGCCTGATGGCTGTACTTCAGAGCTCAAGCAACAACTTCAAAATCTTCTAAACTCGGGTAGGAGTGTAATATGAGTGTACGAATGCACTACCCAGAGGTCTTTGACAACTCGTCGGTTGTGGAATTGATAATCTTGATGATCGGACTGAAGGCTTCAGTGATTTCGAACAAAGACTTGATTGGAAGTTCAGGATGGCCGGGTATGCAGACAAGAGACATATTGCAGAGTGGCCAACTCAGGATAAGTAACAAACTTCCCTTGGACAATAGCATGATAAGTGATAAGACTCAGGCAACATATCTGTTAATCATAAGTCTACGAAGCAGGAGGCAACCCAAACTCTCCATATGTTTGGAAGAGTAACCAAACGGTGGAGGACACAACTCAATATAGCGAGCAAAGCTTCCTAAGGTCGTACTACATTCCAAAATTTGATGAATCAAACGGACAGATGTGCTTTATCCAAGGGTGACTCATAATGATGCCAATAAAGAAAATACTTTTCCCATCCTCTTTTTGGGGTATATTTGATTTTTTTGTTCTTTTTGATGATTTTTGAAAGAATAAAGGAATATTACGTTACAGTGGAGGAACGAGCATAGCAAACATACAAGCTCAAGGCACAAGGACAAGACTGATGTTCTAGGAAAAGATACTTGGGAAAAATCCTCCAGTGACCAAAGGTGTTAAGACGCAAAAGAAAATTGTTACTAAGCTGATGGGTAAAGGATGCAAGTGCGGTTGATAGAACACACAATGGTAACATCCTTCGATGTAAGTTTAACGAGCCCAGAGAAGGGAAGCTCGGTGATTTTTCATGTTTAGAGAGTCTGAAAAAGAATAAAAGGAAACTCCATTGGGGTACCTTTTTCGTCAATAGTCTAGTCGGTTCGAAAAAGGGGTAAACTAGCACCGACTAGAGGTCAATTCAAAACCATTTTAACGAGTGTGACAAGGACAAGATCACTCGACTATTTTTTCAATTTTAAGGAGTCTGAAAAAAGCTTAACTATGGACTCCATGAGGAATATTCTTCTGGACCGTTTTAACGAGTGTGAAAGAATAAGGTCACTCGGCAATCTTTTCAATTTTAGGGAGTCTGAAAAGAGCTTAACTATGGACTCTGGGGGGGTTTCTTTTTCGTAAATTTAGTCCCTCAGGCCCGAAAAAGGAATAAAATTATACCTGAGGATACTCTTCTAAAGAATCAGAATTTGATAGAGTATTCCTTTGTTCGTACAGTTGACCGTCCAGACTGAAAAAGGGGTAAACTATCGCCGGACAGACGTGACTTCAAATTTTTGTTTAACGAGCGTGAATGGTCACAAGATCGCTCGGCAATCTCTTCATGTTTAAAGGGTCTGAAAAGGGCTTAAAAGGAGACCCGTGATGTTTTGGGAGTCTGGAGGGTAAGACAAAGAGTGAAAAAGACCCATGCAAATGAGGCTCAAACTCATATTCAGGAAAGACTATGCGGACTCCCGAGCTTACTATGTTGTCAGAAATGGCATGGACACCATAATGCAACCAGGAACTACCTAGGGAATCCATGTTTTGGTAAGCTCTACCACCCAGTTGCGACACTTCTATAGCAGATATGACGGTTTCGTGGCACAACCGGATGGGATCGATCCTATATCGTAAGAACAAAAGGCAACGAGATGCAACAGTGGGGATGAAATCCTACCCTATATGCTCAGGTTGATTTTTGAAATTTTTTTATGGACCGTCCTTATGTATATATTTTTTTTATTTTCTGAAACTCAATGAAAAATGTCCCAATACCTGATCAAATCCTTCCCATATAACTCCGGAACCACTCAAAATGGTTTTTGGTATAAAGAAACTGATAAAAGGAGCCAAAAGGGTGACAAAAAGAGGCCAAAAAGTCTATAAATAGAAGCTGGCAGCTCATTATCACCATTGTTGATTTGGAAATTGACTCTGGAGCCAAAAGACCCCCTTTGCCAGAGATTGTGATTCCAGGAGCTACAGTGGACCAAACGGACTTCTTCTTGGACCAAGTAAGTACAAACTACCTCCTCTTGCATTTTAATACTTCATTTAAAGTTTTTAGGCGCGTTTTGGGGTTGGTCGTCGCCCTCCAAGGGGTTGGCCCTAGTAAAACACGGGTTGTCCAGGGACAGGCCGCGGGTACCTGCGCGCAAAGTCAAAACTATGCGCGGGTACCCGCGACTGTTGCCTCGACAGCCCATGGGTTACCTCCGCGCAAATGAAAAATGAGTTGGCAAGATCTAACTCCCCCTTTTTTTTTGTTTTGTGCTTGACAGGATGTATGTTCATTGGAGAGAGAGAGAGCATGAGGCTGCCAATGAGGCAGTGGCTGCAGATCCGAATGTGATGGCCGTGCTGACGTAGTGTGGCTTGGTGAAGTTTTTCTTGTGTCCATTTATGCGCGCTCAACCAAGGCTGCCGAATGCCCTGGTTGACTATTGGCACCCCGATGCAGAGGCATTTATGATAGAGGGGCAATCCTTGGTGCCCACTACCGAGGATATCTAATTTTTGACGGGCCTCTCGAGGAGAGGGGAACCCGTTAACTTTCAGACCTTTCCTGTGGGGCCGAGTAAAGTCTCGAAGTTGATAGCAGAATATTGTGTGGCTGGGACCAATCAGGGGACTTCCTCGATACCGGTTAGCAGTATCACCAGCCTTACTCTACAGACTATCTTATCGCTCATTGGGTGAATTACCGACTCTGCAGCCGTACATCAGGCGTCACGCGCACAGATGAACTGTGCAGTTCAGTGCATGAATGCACAAATATATGACTGGAGTACCACACTGCTAGAGAGTATGAAGAGGCAATTGACAGATTGCCATTGGCAGACACACATGAACTTCGGGTTCGGGACTATCCTGTGTTCATTTTTCTTTGAGAGAGTTCCATGCTTTAGTCCTCGGATGACAGTATGAGGACATCTGGTGACTTTCCCTGTAGTATGTAGATGGGCAGCACTACTGCCACGACAGGGTGGTGGAAGGACCATAGAGGCCTTCAACGATGACTTTTTTGCTTGGTTGTCACGACAGATCCCCACCATCGAGGACTACCCATACGTAGGGATCGACTTTTCCAGAGATCCAGCTATACCAGTGCCTCCTGGTGAGGAGCGAGGGGAGATGGGTAAGTCTCCACCTGTACAGTTTATTTTGTTTGTATATGTAATTTTTATGTCTTTTTGATATATATCATGTTTTTGGATAACAGAGTTTCTGATGGGTGAACATTGTGTTGCTTGCAGATGTGGGACCCGTGCGGCCTACCGATTTTGCACGGAACAGGCGCTGCCCACGGCCAAAGGCCGCAGCTTCCACCGCCAGGGGAGCAGCAGCAGCAGGGAACCCTCTAGCAGGAGAGGCTGACAGGGCCCTTAGGAGGATTGAGCGGAACTTCACTGAGCTCACCCGCACAGTTTCCATGATAGATATAGAGGACTTGCCGCCCTCCATGCAGACTCATTTGGTGGGGTTACCTCGGACATGGGTCCGATTGTTTAGGCGTTTGGGTCGGGCTGTATATGATTATAACAGGGCCCATATGCCCTGAACAGCCTTTGTAGACTTTTATGTGCCTCGAGCACTGATATGTATATATTTTTTGAGGGCATAAGCCCTAGTGACTCGATATGGTTCCCATTTTTTGAGGTGCTTGCGCCCATCTATGTACTCTGAGGATTTTATGACGTATATATATGGTTTTTATTTCTTTTCTGTGTCTTTATGGATTATGTGTTCAAAAATGTTTTTACATGTGTTTGATCATGATCTTCTTATGTGTGAGCAAGATGCCAATCTAAAATGTGATTAGCTAGAGTATCTGTGATTTGATTTAGACTCCTAGGAACATAAAAATATGTAATATAATCAAAGTTGCGTTCCAAGAGATGTACCCTAAGGAGTCGTCGTTGTAAAGTAGGATCGTGCACACGGTATATTCTGTTTAGCTGCGACACAACCAGTTGAGCGTCTAGATAGACCCAGAGATGAGAGATACCTAATGACAAAGCATCACGAAGCAACCCAATAACTGCGCTATACTCAACAACATTGTTTGTGGTGTCACCTAAGCATATCCCTCTGAAAGATAACAACTGACCCTATGGTGTAAAAATTACCCAAGATGCGGAGGCAAGCCTTCGCATGTGTCGAATAGCACCATTCGCATACCCAATGAACACCTCGGACTCACTTGACATCTACCATAGTGACGAAAGATAACATTAATGACATGTCCATGACACGTTTTTCAAAAGAAACGAAAGAAAGTAATAGCACAAAGACTATACATATGTTACAAAAAGTTACCCACAATGACGATGCTATGAGTAATACTTCTTGAGGTAGAGCCCATTTCTAGGCTCCGCCAAAGCATTCCCTTCAAAATCGACCAGACGATAAGCGCCATTCTTTAAAACCTCTTTAACAATGAAGGGTCCAAACCACATGGGTTTAAACTTTCCTTCCCCCAGGGGGTCCTTGTCTTGGTCATAAACCAGGACAAGGTCGCCCTCAAAGAAAACCCAAGGATGAACAGACCTATCATATCGACACTTAACCTTATGTTTATGAGCCTCGTTGGCCAGGGCCGCATCGCGATGCTATTCATCAAGATGCTCAAGGTGTACTAACCGTTCTTCAAGTGGAGAAGTGTCTGGCAATAATTGTACTGCCAATTTCAGAGATGGAATTTGACATTTGATGGGAAAGACTGCCTCCAGCCCATAAATGAGTTAGAAAGGTGAGAAACCAGTTGTAGTCTTAACTGATGTTCGGTAAGCCCATAATGCCGAGTATAACATCAAACGCCAGTTGGATTTGGCTGAGTTGATGGTTTGCTGTAGCATTGTCTTAAGAGTTTTATTAACAGCTTCCACCTACCCATTGGCTTGGGGATAGTAAGGTGAGGAATGTTCTTGTCGTAACCCAAGATTTGATATTAACTCGGACATCATTTGATTCTGAAAGTGACTGCCATGGTCAGTGACAATCTCTCTCGGGACTCCGAAATGTGCTATGATCTGGTTAAATAAGAAGAGCGTTGCAGTCTCTCCATCATCTTTGAACGTCGGCATAGCTTCGACCCACTTAGTGAAGTAGTCGACAACTACAATGATATAGTGGTGCCCCCTTGCTGAAGGGGGGTTACAAGTAGTGTAATCAATCCCCCACTTGGTGAAGGGACCGACGGTGATAACAGGAAACATGGGAGCTGGATGTGCCCTCATCTTCCGTGAGAAGATTTGGCACGGATGGCACTTCTTGACCGACTCGATACAATCTTTTATAAGCGTGGGCCAAAAGTAACCTTCTCGTAAAATCTTTTGGGATGTTGCCAACCCGGATAAATGACTGCCACAAGCTCCTGTATGACAATCGTTGAGCACTATGACGGCCTCCTCATGAGTGAGACATTGACACAAGATGCAATCTACACCTCTCCAATACAAAGTATCATTGAGTATAAGATAGTTCTTGGCCTGATGGCATATCCGCCGATGCTCATCATGAGAAGTAGAGGTAGGACACTTCAAATTCTGGAGATAGATCAGTATATCTCCATACCAGGGATTAGACGATTCAATCAAAAACATATCCCCCCGGATAGGCGATTCCTCAAGCACAACGTCACCTGACTCAACCGGAAGTTCCAAAATAAGTTCTGCGAAGACCAATGACTTTTTGGACTTGGCTGAAATGAAGTCTAAGTCAAATTCTTGGAGGATGACCATCCATCTACTAATTTTTCCGCCAATAACGCGTCGTGTCAACATGTACTGAAATGGATTTACGATGGCAACGACAGTGGTCTTACGAAATAGAACATAGTGACGGAACCGTTGAACAGCATGGACTGCTGCCAACGCAAGTTTTTCGAGATGGGTATAATTAAGTTCCGGTCCTACGAGGCCTCGGCTCAGGTAATAGATCACGTATTCAGAAAATGAATCATCTTCCTGAACTAAAACCATGCCTATGGTTGACTCTGCGACAGCCAGATATAATAGGAAATCCTTGTTATAATTCGGTGGTCGTAGCAAAGGTGCGGTTGTAAGGGCGTGTTTCAATGCGTCAAAAGAGCGTTGCGTTGCTTCGTCCCAGAGAAAAGGAACGTCTTTCTTCAGTAAACGCATGAAGCCTTTGGTGATTTCGACATAGTTGGCGATGAAGCATCGTAAGAAGTTTGCCTTGCCTTAAAGACTCTGAAGTTGTAAAATTATGCGTGGGGGGGGAAACTGGACTATTGCCTCCACCTTAAGAGGATCAACCATGATCCCCATTGTTGACACGATGAAACCTAACAAATGTCCTGACCTGACGCAAAAGCTGCACTTGTTGGGATTTAAGCGAATCCGGAAGTAGCGACAGTGTTCAAAGATTAGTCGGAGGTGCATAGGATGATCCTTTCGCTTGCGAGAGTGTGATGCTAAATCATCTAGATAGGCCTTGACTATATGTTTGAGGTCATGAAACGCAAAAGACATGGCCCGCTGGAAAGTGGCTCTAGCGTTCTTGAGACCAAAAGGCATTTTTCGATAGGTGAATGTACCCCACAGACAAATGAATGTCGTTTTGTGTTGGTCCTCGGGTTTGATTTGGATTTGGTTATAGCCCGAGAAACCATCCATGAACGAAAAGGCTTCATAACCAGTGCACTCATCAATGATCTGGTCGATGAATGGGGTTGGGTAATTACCTTTCGGACATGCCTTGTTCAAATCATGAAAATCGGTATAGACATGAATCGTGCCTTGTTTTTTATCGACTGGCACGTGATTCGACACCCATTGAGTCAAGTGAATAGGGTATATGAACCCTGCCTTAAGCAATTTCTCAACCTCAGCTTTGATAGTTGTTGCTTTCCTAGGATTAACTGGACGAAGTTTTTGTCGAACAGGCTTAGCGTCAGGATACGTTGTGATTTCGTGTTCAACTATTTTCGGATCGATGCCTGGCATTTCCTCGTAAGACCAATCAAAAACATCACGCAATTATTTAAAAAGATCAGTGTAAATCTGAATCTCTTCGGGGGAGCAATCTGCTCCGACGAAGACATTCTCCACGATGCCGGGGTTTCGGGAGATATTGATAGGTATCATGGCAACGATAGTCACCATATTTCCCTCAGCATAGATATCCTGTGTAGCTAAGAGGTTAATGGGACAAGGCTGATCTCCCGTCATGGTGATAGTGAATTCTCCTGCCTCGATTCGGTGTAACTCTGGGAGGAAATATGATCTGTGATGAAGATATTCCTAGGGTTTGTCTGGACCAGTCATTGCTTCGATTATTGCTTCGTCAGAAGGCAAGACTAAATCTAACGAATCGGTGTTGGCAAAAGAATCCTGAGCCCAGATAGGCTCAAAGAGTGGATCCAACTCTTGTGCGGGAATCAGATCAAGAGTAGCTGAATATTGTTGAACCAAAGAGTACACTACTTCAGCGGCCGACAAGGGCGTAGACATGCCTGCATGCCCTGTCGCATCCATCGTGTCTGATGGGGAAGGAAGAATCCACGGATCCTGAAAGTAATTCATGTGGAACGACGAGACGTGAAAAATCTCAGCCTTGTGGTGAGTCGATATAAACTTGACATCGCTATGAGGAGGTGGGTAATCGAAAGTACCCATCAAAGATGGGCACAATCCAACTCCTACGTTAATGACACCGGCTTGAGGATTATCAACCATGGGAACCCTAGATGCCCCCAAAGCTGGGTCAGGTCGAGAGAAGGATAACTGATCAATGGTCACTATCCGGCCTTCATGTGGAAACAATAGGACTCAGAAAACTGTAGCGACCACGGCTTGCATTGCATAAGTCCAACTACGACCTAACAATAGATTGTAGTCAATGGGGGCATCAACCACCTCTACTTCAACGCACACAGTCTTTCCCCCTAACTACACAGGGAAAGAAGGAATGATGCCATGCGGTCGGAAAGAACGACCATCGAACACAGTGAGGAGAGTAGGTGATGGAGACAACTCGGGTTGACCAATGGCTTTCCAACATGCTAACGACATAACGCAAGTCGAAGCACCCTCGTCTACCACCGTGCGGAAGATATTCCACGTAAAAGTTTTCGTGGGATGAGCCACTACTATCTGAAACGTGACATGGTAAGGCAAACGAGGTTTTAAGTCAGTCGTATCCAACATAATAGTTCCTGGGTTACAAGTCTCAGTAGAGCCTAAAGTAGTCAACAAGGCTTTCCTCTGAGTAGGGAAACTTTGGAAGACCTCCAAAGTGGACATAGCACAAGGGGTTTGTGATAAATCTTCCACCACAGAGTAGTTCTGGGTGGCCCTTGCATTTGGATTGTGAGAAGCTCGCTTAAACACACCTTTTGGGATGCGTGTCATTGTCTCACCCAACATTTTCTCGATCTGTAGAGGAAGAGATGGGATCTCGGCTTCTTTTCCCTTCTCAGAGGCGCTTGGTTTACTATAGTCGTGCGCTCTAGTTGTAATGAAAGCGTCACTTTTCACCATATATACGTTCGCGGAAGATGGATTGTTTGGGGGAGGGAAATTTTCTTGGCTGCCCCCCTCGGTACTTGCAGAGGCTTGAGTTAAATTTTGCCCATGATGAAAGGGGTTAGTCAACATGGCTTGTTGTTGCTGCGTGACAAACTTCTGGGCTTCTGCAAGTCGAGGGCATAGGTGGGTCGGGTGGTATTCCACACATAGGTTGCACGGATACCTCGCCTTCCTCTTTCCTGTGGTGCCCTCGCCAGCATTATCATTTGGTTTTTTATCCCCCTTACTCTTCTTGCGTTGTTTTTTCTTTCCTTCAGGCTGCTAGTTGGCCTTTGGGTTAGTCGTCTGTACGGAGTGTACTTCCAACGTTTGAGTAGGGGGAGCAGCCAAAGCAGGAGTCTGGCTGGCTGCTGAGTGTTGTATGGATAACTGTTGCAATTGTTTTGTCAATTGCTCAGCGGGCTTGGTTTGTGCCGAACCAACTATACCATCGGCATGTGGTCCGGCTCTCTGTCTGGTTTTATCCAGAATCGATCATGGTGCATCCGGCAGGATGATGTACAATAGAAAAGACTGAGAGTAAATAAGCTCAAACTGTTGAGCCCTCATGATGGCATCTTCCTCGAAAAATACCCCTGAAGTTGTGACGTCTTTGGATAACTGCGGAACTAAAGACTTAAGAAACCACTCAAGCAGGAATGCTGGTGGGACAGGTACCTTGATAAGACTCTTTCAGCGTCGCCACTCTCGAATATGATCCAAGATATGGTCTCCTGTCGTCTGCGAGAAATTGGCTAGCAACTCTGTGCCGGCGTCGTATCTCACAGGTAACTGGAAATGGTTAAGGAAATCCATCGCCAGTTCGCCAAAAAATGAATATCGCGAACGATCAAGCTCTATGTACCATTTCGCGGCACTCCCAATAAGAGTGCGTTGAAACAATCACAACTGGACGGAGTCATCTTTTAGTGAGTTAGATGAACACCATAAGTGGAAAGTAGTCACGTGATCACCCAGATCTTCGTTAGGCTTGGCCTCGAACTTTGGGATGTTCGAAGGAAACTTCGTTGGCATAGGAGGCCAACGCGGATCGTGACAGATAGGATCATTCAACAACCGTGTTAAATCCGGAAAGTGTAATGTTTCCAAGAAAGGTAGTTTAGGTTGTTGCTGATAGCTAGGATAAAAGGGTCCTGGAGTTGGACTGGCACCAGGTTGCCAGGAAAAGTTTGGTTGCTGGCCAGGGTTTTGGTAGAAACTGTGGCCCTGACCAGCGTAAGGGTTTTGCATTTGAGGAGACATCATTTGTTGATTCCCCATGAAGGACATAGGATGTTGGGCGTTCATCTTGTTTGACGGACTTTGGGAAGGATTACTCCATGCCGGTCCCAAGGGGATAGGCATAGAAGTCTGTCCGGGGTTCCATTGACTGTTGAAAGAATTGCCCCAGAATGGCATTCCAGATGACAGAATGGATCCTTGTCCCGAGTTCCAAGGTCCTGGTATATGTGCCCCCAGCGCAGGAATAGTACCCTGTGTCGACGTAGACTGTCCAAAAATGGGTGTGCCCCCCGATGGGAAAGCAGTGGATGCGAAAGTGTTATTACCAAACGTCTCGTTCCAAACAAATGATGACGAACCTACCGGCAGAGTTTGCGCAAGTGTTCCTTGACTCTCGGCTCCAAGTGGACTCGTGTGTGCAGGTTGCCCAGCGGACTACTGATGCAGTCCACTAAGCGAAGGGGACAAAGGAGGGATGTGACTCCCAGCGTAAGGAAAAGCATTGAAAGGGATAGGAATGCCCCCAAGTTGACCTTGCAAAGGAGTGTTAGAGCTCCCTGCCCCCAGACCCAAAGTATGTAACGTGGAATAAGTGAGTGCAGGACTAGTACCTGAACTAGGCATACCATATGAAAACGGAGGGCCGGTCGCACTAGGTGTGTAAGGAGGTGTGGCCGCCGCGATAGATGGGGTCGGTCCACTGTGCGACGTAGTTGCGGCTGAGACCATGGTGGCCTGGACCGTCGACAAAGGCAAGTTAGGAGAAGCTTCTCTTGTGGTAGCAACAGTGATGGGAATGGAAGAAATCCCAGAGTTTGGCTCCATAATTGGGTTAGGCGTTGATAGGCATTCGTAAAATTGAATTGGCACAATAATGTCTAGCTAGGTATCAGCGTTTGAGGTTTCAACCGATCCAAGATTGGCGGCTGATTCCTCCAGGAGTTGTTCGGGCTCAATGGTTTGAGACCCAGTTGCTTCGAAAGACCCTCATTGGTCTAACTTCCGCCTCAAAGGTGGCGGGGGTGGCTCCAGTATAACCGGCGGCAGGCCCAGAAGCCTTCATGACCGACGGAGCTCTGAATCCTCCACTATGTGAGAAGATTCATGACACGCTAAGGTATTCTACACGAACAAATAGCAACACACACTAAAAGAAAGCCCCTAGAAGACAAATCAAGCAAGCACTAAACTAGTTGGAAGAACAGTTACAACAACCAACACTAGAGCAACTTACCGGTGTAAGTGCAACTCGAATACGGAAGCACCCTCCGGGTATACTTTGCAAAGCATGGCCCGATGTCTATCCTAGGTACCGCGGTATACCCTCGCAGTCACCTGTGTATGTCCCTAGAAAAGATTGGCAACTAGTTTGCCAGCACGTGAACAACTATCAGGCGGGTACAGTCGATAGTCAGGTAGACCAAAATGAGCAGGGTATCAAGCCCGAAACCTATCAAGGGTATCGAGATAAAGTGGTCCGGAAGACAACTGAGGACCTCGAATGGATTCGAGACCCACAAAGCTCCGTGGCAAATGCAAACGACGAAATCCCCTAACAGATCCTCGATATGTGTTCTCCACAATGCTCGGTCCAGCTTTGGAGGGGTTATCTCCGCTACCTTTCCTTACGCGACCTCGTGTTTAGCCCCTGTGTTAGAGGGGGGTCCTGAATAACTTTCCGTAACTAGACTTCTACACTCCCTATTGACAGACTCCAATGTTTGGTTTGGGTGGCCTTGGAGAATTTACTCTCCAACCTATTCCAAGGCCCTATTCCTGAGCTAGTGTATGCACCCTACAAACATAAGAGTCTACTTGATTTTATTTAGCATTGCTTTTAATGGGATTTTTTAAGTCAAAAGATGCAAAAGTGAAACTGATGGTGTGTAAAAAGACTCAAAGCAAAAAGAACAATAAATGCTTGGAAACAAAAACTTTTTCTAAAATGCAAAACCAACAACTTTTCAACAAAAAAGACTTCTGTTCTTTTCAAATTTACTAAGATTTCATGCAGTAAATATGAAGGATTTTCGCTCAGATCTGCGAGCTACTTATACTTGACATGAACTACAAAAACTTATGCAAAAAGACTTCTTTCCTAGCTACTGATGCAACAACACAATCTTCAAATCGAGAAGAAAATGAAACAAGAATTTTTTTTTTTTTTTTATTTCGTTGCAAAATAACACAAGGAAAAATGTTGACAAGAACAAAACCAAGAGAATGAAAAGAAAACTCTGGCTTAAAGCACAGATCGCAAAAGAATCAGAGCACAAAATGCAAAAAAGCAATCAAGAAAGCACTAATTCCAACACTTGCCTAAAAACCATAAAACAAATATTTTTTCTCTTTTGTCTTTTCTATCAAAGCATCAACTAAACAACACAAGCTAAGGATAAGATGCCCTAACCTGCTGACTGTGCAGCCTCGGACTCTAGACCCCTGAGAGGAGCTCTTCTCACCACAAGAGGGGATGACTGCCCCACCCAAGCTGAAAAGCTACCAATCAAGCCCGCGACTGTCACCAAGACAACACGTGTGCAAACGCGTGCTAAGCTACAGCAGCGCACGGGTACCCGTAGGCTAAACCTGAGCAGGCCACGGGTCTGTATAAAAACTGAGATAAAACAACACACAGGTAGCCCAGACCTGAAAAAGGCCTCTGGTATTGACAATCAGGGTCTCTGAAAGGCTTGGGTGCTATTGCTTCAACAGAAAAGGAAAATTTACAAACAAGAAAACAAATGCAAAGAATGATCAACACAATAAGGCAGACTGAAGAACAAGACAATAAACCAACAAGACTCAGACAGGATCCATAAAGCCCCCTGAGAAGATAAACTTCTGACAGGGAAGAGGAGGCTGCCTCTCAAGCTTCTTGAATGCTACACGCTACTGAAACCTCTGCAGCAAGCGTTCACACGCGGGCTACAGGAGGTTAGGGCGCAGGTTACATGCGTGCAGGCCTTCTGCAGGCCGCGTGTACCTCTGTGTTTCCCGAGAATAAATGTCAAGCAACAGTCAAGGAAGGACTGGTATTGATAACTAGGTTCCCTGCTAGCTTTGACCTAATAGACAACAAAAATAAACAAAGAAACAGAGACTGAACTTCTTTGAACTACCCAAAAGACCTTTAACCAAATCCGAAAACCCTAAGAGTAAATCTCCCCAGCGGAGTCGCCAATTCTGTTGTGGGGTTATTCTACCCTACGGACTAACAAGCTAGGGCTTAAACTTGCATGCAGATCATGAACCTTAAGAAATAACTTTTAACCTTCTACCCCAAACCTAAAACCCTTTTTCACATGCAAACATAGGAAGAATCAATTAACCTTTTTATCGTTGGTTGAGGTAGATCCTCTGTTGCGCTTTATCCCCTTGCTTCTGTTGCTACTCCTTCCAAAAAGAGATCCTGCAATCAAGACAAAAATACGCATGCATGCTATTGATCTACTAGAGGGTTAGAGATTAAACACAAATCAAATAGAACATATAAAACTTGTGTATTTGGGACGGGAAAAGCATCTTTTTATTAATCTCAATATGAATCAACTTACAATGATTATAGATACCAGCCACCGTTCCTCGATCATGATCCTGGGATCCTCCTCTTCTTTGTCCTCCAACTTCTTTGCTTGAATTCTCCTAAAGCTTGAGGAAAGGCTAAAGGGTTGGGACAAAATGGATTCGGCAATTGGGCAGAGTTTCTTTGCTATGATTTTTCCTCTTTTGAATAGTACCCCTACCCCTTCTTTTATAGGCTAGAAGGAGCTAGGGTTTTAGGTGAACTCTCGGCCATGCATGGTTGGGAGTTCCAGTTAACTGACCCAAAGCTTCTCGTTTCGTCGGAAACTTTTCTGATTTTTTTCTTTGTTAGGTAAACGCTGGTTGTAGTGGGCCAGCCAGCATTCCAACACATGCAGTATAAGGCCTGCCAGTGTTCCAACGCACCCAGTGATAGGTTAGGGCATGGGTTACTTAATTTAGGAGGTTTTTGAAGAGTCTGTTCAGCATGGCTTTGGCAATGAAGGGAAATGAGTTGGCCTGATGCCAGGTAAGCAGGGATAGTGCAATTTAGGGTTATAACAGTCATGCTTGCTAGTAGTGTGGTACTCCAATCAAAAATTTGTGCATTCATGCACTAGATTGCACAGTTCATCTGTGCACGCGAAGCTTGATGCACGGCTGCGGAGCCGGTAATCCGCCCAATGAGTGACAAAATAGTCTGCAGAGTGAGGCTAGTGATCCTGCTAACGAGTACCGAGGAAGATCTCTGATCGGTCCCAGCCTCACAATATTATTCTATCAACTCCGAGACTTTGCTTGGCCCCGCAAGAAAAGTATGAAAGTTGACGGGTTCCCCTCTCCTCGAGAGGCCCGTCAAAAAGTAGATATCCTTGGTGGTGGGCACCAAGGATTGCCCCTCTATCATGAAGGCCTCTGCATCAGGGTGCCAATAGTCAACCAGGGCGTTCAGTAGCCTTGGTTGCGCGCACATAAATGGACACAGGAATAATTTTACCAAACCACACTGCGTCAGCAAGGCCCTAACATTCGGATCTACAGCCACTAACTCATTGGTGACCTCATGCTCCCTCTCCCTCCACTGAACATACATCCTGTCAACACAACAAAGAAAAAAGGAGGGGGTCAATACTTGTTAAGATTAAATTTTTCATCACGCGGGGGGTACCCGCAGCCTGTCGAGGCGACAGTCGCGGGTACCTGCGTGCAGCTTTGGCTCTGCACGTGGGTACCCGCTGGCTGTCCCTAGATAGCCTGTGTTTGCCTAGGGCTGACCTCTTTGAGGTCGACGCCCACCCCCAAAATCAACTAAAAGCTATAAATGAATTATGGAATAACAAGACAAGGGAGTTTGTACTTACTTGGTCCAAGCAGAATTTCGGTTCGTCCACTGTAGCTCTCGAAATCACGATGTTTGGCAAAGGGGGTCTTTTGGCTCCAGAGTCAATTTCCAAATCAGCAATGGTGATAATGAGCTGCCAGCTTCTATTTATAGACTTTTTGGCCTCTTTTTGTCACTTTTTTGGGCCCCTTTATCAATTTCTTTATACCAAAAA
>ML782647.1:1049815-1095100 GCA_009831015.1 Picea engelmannii
AAAGAGGTGGCATTAATACTATTATTAAAATTAATCTTCTGTTAATTATAGGTTTTATTAAAATCATATCAGTGGTAGAAGATTATAATCACTTAGGTTGGTCTTGGAATTAGTTTAATTTTTCATTGGTATTATGTTGGTTATGGTTACGTTAGGTTAATAGTAAAAAGGTAATAATAATAAAGTTATTAAAGTAAGTCAAAGGGATTTTTGGTTTAAGGTTGGTTTAGAAGATTAGGTTAAGTCAAGGTATGGAAAAAGTGAGGGTGTAAGTACCAGAGTTTTGAGTGTAAGGTTAATAATGTTTTCTTTCCCGAATGAGCGGGATCCAACTTTCACTAATCTCTAGGCCATTGTCTCTATTTAGGTTATCGGGATTTTTGATGATTTCGATTGCCTCTCTAATTCGTCTTTTAAGGAGATGGTCTTCTTTAGCTAAGATTCTGGTGTCCTCTAGGCGTATGTGATGTTTAGTTGTGAGAGAGTGTTCTGCTAGTGCTGAGGTGCGAGTTCATTCATTCTTGATGTGAGCTCCATGCTCTTTAATCCTGGTGTTGAAAGAGCGACCTATTTCTCCAATGTAGCATTTGCCACAAGAGCAATCTATTCTGTAAACTCCTTTGAAATTGTGTTGGTCAAGCTTATCCTTAACAGACCTCATATTTTGTTTGATGGTATTAAGTGGTTTGAATGAGGCCTTAATCTCCTTCTTTTTTAGGATTTTTGTGATTTTATCAGTGACTTCTTGGATGTAAGGGAGGTAGGTGGTGAGGCTCGTGGTTTGGTTGTTTCTCTGTTGAGGTTTGTTATTTTCTTTTTCTAGGGCTTTCCTTATTGCATTCTCAATCTCTTTTTCTTTGCAGCCTATGTTTTTGAAGACTTTGTGAAGGTGACTTTTCTCTTGTTCTAGGTGTTCTTTATCTGAAATCCTTATGGCTCTAGTGGATAAGGTGTTAAGAATTCCTAACTTTTGGTTGCGGTGATGATGGGAACTGGCGTGAAGGTAGTTTTCGGTGTGGGTCTTTTTTCTGTAAATTGAATGTCCTAATTTACCATCTTCCTTTCTGTTTATTAGTATGTCAAGGAAAGGGATGGTGTCATTTCCTTCCCATTCCATTATGAATTTAATGTCTTTGGATAAATTGTCGATGTGGTGGAAGAACTTTTTCAGTTCTTCTTCCCCATGTGGCCAAAGTACATTGGTATCATCAACGTAACGTTTCCATCTTAATGGTTTCAGGGGATAGGAATCTATGGCTTTATTTTCGAAGCTTTCCATGTAAAGGTTGGCAATGATGGGGGAAAGCGGAGAGCCCATGGCCACGCCACTAGTTTGTTCATAGAATTCACCTTGATAGCTAAAGAATGTGGAGCGAAGACAAACCTCTGCTAGTTTCATTGTTACTGGATCAGCGACCTCTTAGATAAGTAGGATGGCCTCATTAAGAGGGATCTTAGTGAAAAGAGAGACAATGTCAAAGCTTATGAGGGTGTCATTCGGTTTCAAAATCTCATCTTTAATGGTGTTAATGAAGTCGTTTGAGTCTTTTATGAAGGAGTCGGTGTGACCTACTAGGGGGCCTAGAATTTTAGCAACATATTTGGAAAGCTCATAGGTGGGTGATCCTATCGTATTGACTATCGGTCTGAGAGGGATTCCTTCCTTATGGATTTTCGGTAGGCCATAAATTCTCGGGGTGATCTCATTAGTGGGAAGCAATCTCTTTTTTGTCTTCTCGTCTAAGTTGGAGTTATTGATGGCTTTCTTTACTTCTTTTAATATCTTTTTAATGGGGTTCTTTGGAATCTTAATGTATCTACCACACGAAAGGTGTTCATTCATTTTGTTGATGTAGTCTTCTTTATTCATGATGACTATGGTGCCACCCTTATCTGCTTTGAGAATAATTAAGTTTGTGTTATTTCGGAGGTTATTAATTGCTATTCGTTCTTCTTTGCTAATGTTGCTTTTAGGAGGTTTGGAATTGCGGAGGATAACGACACAATCTTGTCTAACCTGGTCCTTATCTTCATCAGCTAGGGTTTTAATGCTATCCTCAATGCAACAAATAAGATTATCAACCGGAATGGAGGAGGGAGAGATGGCGAAATTCAAACCTTTATTCAGCATGCTCAGCTCAGAGTGGTTCAGCTCGTGTGAGGAGATGTTCACGACCTTCTTCGCGTCAGTGCCGTTGCTTGCATTCTCCTTTTGGCTGAGAAGTTTTTTAAGCTTTGATTCTTGCCTGGAGCGAGCCATTCTATTCGCGTTATCAGCTTTTAGGGCTGCCAACGTGTCCACTTTTCTCCACACATCCGGATCTAAGTCGTGAGCGAGTTTTAGATGGAGTTTCAGCGTGGTTTTGGACAGCAGGTCGAGCGTGCACCTTTTTTTTCTTATTTTGCCTCTCACTATGGATTTTTCCAAGGTGTGGAATGTCGATCTGTTCCATTTGCTTCTTATTTTATGTTGAATGCGCGCGAAATTGGGTAGGACGTTGTTATCTCTGCATTGTTTTAGGAAGTCTAGGTCTGCTGCTCTTCTCTTTATTTTTACCTGGAGCTTTTCAAGTTTACGAACTTCATCCAGAATCTCCCTTCCGTGCAGGGATGTAATCTGTTCATTTAGGTTTCTATGGTGAGAAATTTGTTCAGAATTTGTCAGAAGAACCACAGTGTTATTGACATCTTGTCGTCGACGTTTCGGATCCACAACAGGATCCATCTTCAGGACAAAAAATCCTGAGGAAAAATAAGAGAGGAGCCTTTAATAAATAGTGATGAGGCGGGTGAAAAAACTACGATCGGCTAAGTGAAACCCTCGTTTTTAGGAGATTTTTTCTCCAAAAGATAATATTAAGTTTTTAGGGTTGACCAAAAGGTGTTAATTTTATGTTTATTATAGGTTAAATTAAGGTTAAATTAATGAGGTAAACCCTAGGTTAGAGGAAGTTAATCTTAAGTTAATTTGACTAAGCATTGTTAGTATTATAAATATTAATTTTATGTTAATTCTAGGTTAAATTGAGGTTAATTTAATGAGGTAAACCCTAGGTTTGAGGAAGTTAGTATTATTAATATTAATCTTAAGTTAGTTTGACTAATTATAGGCTAAATTTAGGTTCATATTATTAATATTAAATTTTATGTTCAAAAAAGGCTAAATTTAGGGTTAACTATATGGTATATCGTGTTAATAATATTAATATTAATTATATGTTAATTATGGGTTAAATTAAGGTTAATAAAAGAGGTGGCCTTAATACTATTATTAATATTAATCTTTTGTTAATTATAGGTTTTATTAAGTTAGTTTGACTAATTATAGGCTAAATTTAGGTTCATATTACTAATATTAAATTTTATGTTCAAAAAAGGCTAAATTTAGGGTCAACTATATGGTATAAGGTGTTAATAATATTAATATTAATTATATGTTAGTTATAGGTTAAATTAAGGTTAATCAAAGAGGTGGCATTAATACTATTATTAAAATTAATCTTCTGTTAATTATAGGTTTTATTAAAATCATATCAGTGGTAGAAGATTATAATCACTTAGGTTGGTCTTGGAATTAGTTTAATTTTTCATTGGTATTATGTTGGTTAAGGTTACGTTAGGTTAATAGTAAAAAGGTAATAATAATAAAGTTATTAAAGTAAGTCAAAGGGATTTTTGGTTTAAGGTTGGCTTAGAAGATTAGGTTAAGTCAAGGTATGGAAAAAATGAGGGTGTAAGTACCAGAGTTTTTGAGTGTAAGATTGGGGTCTGTTATCACCATTCTTTAGAAGTTTTTAAGGGTCATCGTTAGCATGTGGAACAACGATGATGTATTTAAAATGCAAGTGAAAGGCATCTTGTCGTTGAAATGTATGTATGCCGCCACCATGCTTATCTTGGATAAGAGCTTCCCCTGGTTAAAAATACTCTCGATTTTGAACATGTTTCATCTGTTTGCGTTGCATTTTCTATACGGATTGCACATAGAGGGGAGCGAGGGCACGAAGCTTGGAATGGTTGTGTATGTTTCTTTTGGAAGCCTTCTTGTTCTTTCAAAATCTCAAACTCATAAGATAGTTCTTGGGAGATAGTTCTTGGGTTGAAGGTGAGTGGATATCCCTTCATATGGGTCATCCGTGCATCTAATGCCAATGGGTCATATATTGTAGGATGAGATCATGAGGTAGAATCCCAAGAATCCTCATTTGTTTAATTGGGATAGGTTTGTGTTGAGCTAGACATGGGTGCATGTTCAAAAATTTCTCTTGGATTTGGAGAGATCAACGCAAGTATTTGGTGTGGACTGATCAAGATGGACATGGGAAGCAATGAAAAACCCCCTTAGTCGAGATCACATGAAGCTTGTGTCAATGTGTTGATGTTTGAGGCAACATCATGAGACATTCTCACCATAGGGTCATGTGTGGACTAGTAGGGGGGAATGTAGACTTCATCATGACGTGCCTTAGATGGTCAAATGAAGGAACCAAGACATTGGTTTCATGAGGAAACCTTGATATGTCTTGGGGGACATTGGTTCCATCGGGGAACCTCGATGTTTCCTAGAGGTGTTTCAGGAAACATCATGAGACATTCTCCCCAAAGGGTCCTATCTGAACTAGTAGGGGGGAATGTAAGCTTCATATTGACATGCTTCACATGGTTAGATGAAGGAACCAAGACATTGGTTTGACGAGGAAACCTCAATAAGTTTTGAGAGACATTGATTCCATGAGGGAACCTCAATATGTCTTAGACACTGTTTCATGAGGAAACCTCTATATGATAAATATGGTCCAAGATGACTTATCTTAATCGGCCTCAAGGGACTAGCCACCCCTTGTCGGATGAGATAGCTCAAGTGTTGTGTATATCAACTACATCCCTAGTCAGAGATAGATTGAGGTGAGTAGAGATGTTACCTTTGAGGAGGAGGTAGCCTTCAAAAGATCTAGAGGATCTCACATGGAGATTGATAGTAAAAGACATGAAGAGATGGTGCCTTCTCCCCCTCACCCTCCAGCAGTTCACAGGAAGACAATTGAGCCTATTGATCCAATTGATGTCGCTGATCATGTGGATCTAGTTGATGTTCCTAGAGATATTCTAGTAGGTCAGAATATACCTGCATGGGCTCATCAGACTTTACAGGAGGCAGAAGGACATGCAACTCCTCGTGGTACCTTCTGAGAGAGAAAAAGACCTTAGATATATTCTTTCTATGCCAAAACTATGAGCCACATCAATTATTTTGAGCCTTCATGTTATGAGGAAGCATCTAGTTAGCCAGTATGGAGAGATGTCATGATGGAGGAGTATCAATTCATCATGAAGAATGATGTGTGGGATATTGTTCCAAGACCCGAGGGGAAGTATGTAGTGACTTCCAAGTGGATTTATAAGATCAAACACACAACTGACGGGAGCATCGAGAAGTACAAGGGAAGATGTTTTGCTAGAGGATTCTCTTAGGTGGAGGGAATATATTATGCAGAGACATTTGCTCATGTTGCTCAATACACTTCTATCTGGACAATTATTTCCCTTACAACATCCATGGGTTAGAGACTACATCAGATGGATGTGAAGACAACCTTTCTCAATGGAGAGATTGAGAAAGAAGTATACATCGAGCATCCTGATGGTTTCATGATACATGAGAAGGAGTCTCATGTGTGCAGGTTGAAGAAGGCCATGTATGGACTCAAGAAGATACTTCGAGTTTGGTATGCAAGGATTGATGGACACTTGATGAGTTTGGGCTTTAGCAAAAATGTTGTTGATCTCCTGGAAGATACCTCTGAGTCTCTGACCATTACCATTAACCTATTTTCTTAAACTCTTAACCAATTAAAAAATATATATATAATTACATAATAATTACTTATAATACTCTAAACCACAAAAAAAACATGTATTTCAACATTGTCAAAGTAAGATATGAACTAGGATATAATAACATTAAATGCACTTTTAGCAACCAAATTGGCTCTTGATAAATCCAAGTGCAAATTGACTCAAAGTGCATTGTTTCAAGTTCGACAAACAAGGAAAAGAGGAAAGAAAAATGAGTGAATTATTAAGTTTTGTGCATGCATTCATTGATAGTAGTAAATGAGTAGAAAACCAAAACTATTAGTGGACTGATGTTTGGACTTTGGAGGTGATTAATGATTGAACATAAACCCAACTCACAATTCAAATCACTGAGCACTTTTAAGGCCTGCAAGAGTTCATGGATGAAGTGATAAATTTTTGTTGAAGGTGTAAAATTCGATGGATACATTATGATAGCAGTAGTCTAAATGTTCAATCTTTTTGGTTGTTTTCTAGTAACATTTTTCATTTGGTTTTGTCCAAAATCCAGTGATGAATGGTTGGATCTGCATATTTGAGTGGCTAAGTTTGTATAATTCGAGTGTCCCAAAGGTTTTTTAGCACGTTGAATCCATTTATACATTCAGAAATACAATTTAAACAACATAAAATATATATTTTGTCCAAATTTACATCGTCGAATTCCGGAAAAAAAACCTAAAAGTCAAAACGTTTAGCCAATGCCCATTATGATATTGTTAGAGTCATGATTTAGAAGATGTGAAAATTTGACTCATCTTAATTTTAAAAGATACATTCATTGTCAACTATTAGTTTGCATAAGCATGTCATACCACATGGAGAAGCGAAGTTGGCATCATTAATCTTTCACCAAAACACTCCCATTTTACACGTTTTATAGCAACGTGACAGTGACAAATGTTTATGCATAGTTGGAATGTATGCATTTGAATGGGTATATTAGTCACTTGTTTTAGAGCAGGATATGAGATCCATTATAAAATAGAGTATAAAAATTCAGTGTGAGAATAGATTTTCCATGGGCTTAATTGTTGTGTAGGTACCTTCAAATAGTAGTGTTATTAATTTGTTGGAGAAGTTACATGTGTTTGTATTTTCTATGGGTAGAGAAGCTTGTGAAATTCCATCAATATTCAATATGTATTTTAATAGAGTTGCAGAATGACTTCTTTAAGTTTAGCATCACAGAGTTTCACCTGTGCAATTGTCATTGCAAGTAAACTATCCAAGTTTTAAATCAATTTTGAATACCATAATTGTAGTGTGTGTTTTATTGGCATATTGTACACAAGAACACAAGAAGTCTAAATTCAACATTGTTACAGTGCACTTGAATGTTGCAATTGGAATTGGTCCTGGTTTTCTTAGCAAGCAAACCAAGAGTTAAAACCAATCCTAGAGCATAATCATTATTTTTTGCCTATTGATGATTAGAAGAAGAGAAGGTTTGCACTCAGAATTGCATTGAGAACAAAGTTTTTCTTTCATTCTTGTTCACCAGTGATTGTAGATTATAGACGCATTAAATTATTTTTTTGTTGTTGGCACACTTATTTATATGAGAGCAGGGGTGAATCAATATAAGGTTCCATTTTTTTTCTTACTAAACTTCACTTTATCAATTCATTACTTTACCAACCATAAAAAATCATTAAGAAATGTATATAGATATGCAATGCATAGTACACAAAGATTTAACATGGAAACCCAAATGGGAGAAAACCACAAAAAAACTTGTATTCAACTAGATTTATTGGCAACAACCTGTTACAGACACCAATCTGTTTGTTTGAGCACTGACTCAGCAACACTTGTAGCCAACAACCTATAGTTACAATATTTCCAGGCACCAAATATAACACCTTGTTTTCCCCCAAGACTATAATTATGTTAAGACTTCATACAAGTATGTTTATGAAGCATGTAATTATGTTTTTATTTAATGAAAACACCAAAAAACCATTGACTGGGAGGGAATGAACTTGCAAGTACTGACCATTATACACAAGTGGGAATTGATGAAGTGACATGGAATGGGAAGCTAAGTTGTTTTTATGAAGTAAACAGGAAGCTTGTTTAACAAGCTATCTTATGCTTGCTAAGCCTAAACTCATACCTTATAGCATACCTGATATGAATGAGTCATGTGATTAGTTATGGAAGGATACCGAAGTGGTTGAGGCAATTAATGGTTGTTGATGGATTGGTATTTTGGAGAGGAAAAAGGCCAATTAGATGACTTGAAAACATGAGATTTCGATTTTCCCACTCATACTGGGAACTATGGACTGCAGGGTTTTTTTGTAGGAAGGCCATGGGAACCCTAAGGAGATCGGTCGAGGAGACCAGAAATGGAGAAGAGATGGCTAGACACTCAACAAGGAGGGTGTGGTATCAAAGATAGAAGGAACACGCACACAAGAGCTGAGAAAATAAAATATGATTCGGATTCATGAGCAGTAGACTCACAGAGAATAGCCTCTGAGAAGAGAGGAGTTTGAGATCACAGATTGAGAAGAAGTGAGAGGTTTCCTTGAAGAAAATAGGAAACTCATCCAACTTGAGAGTGATGACCCTAAAGTAGAGAATACCTAAATCCATACTAGAGAAATAATGGATTACAGTTTAGTGTTTACTGGATAGAAACCGACACTGGTAAGGGGAGGTCCCTGACAGACTTTTTAGCAGACAGAGGACTCCTTTGTGTAGAGGAAATCTAGTTGAGAAACCACTTGATAAAATTGTAGATCTCCTGAGCTCAGTGGAAAGAGGGTAACTTCTATTGTTGTTAGTGGAGGAAGGAGAGCAACCTTCTTGGATCATCTGAGTTGGAATCCAGATGAATCATTTCCCTTGTGGTATCATGGCTTGGCACAGGGGTGGCATACTATAGGAAGGCACTTTGCAGTGTGGCCAAGGATTGAGAGGAAAGGCATCCTCTCTCAATTAGTCAAAATTGGAAAATCCCCTAGTAAGATAAGTGTATAACTTGTTTTATTCAAATTGTGTACGAATTATGTATGTATGTGTGTAATTGTATGGTTAATGGGAAATGTAAATGCTTGTAATTGACAAAAGGAATATCTGAATGGTTGGTATGAGTTGATGATACCTTGTTATCTTATCCAACTGTGAGCTCATTTAAGTGTGGATAGTTTTGTCCCTCATAACCTTGTGGCTTTATAGGAAAGCTTGCAGGACATGGACAAAAACATTATTTAACCACTAACGTGGGTGTCTTATTGGTTGGGGAGATCCCTGTGAGGAATAGAGAACCCTAAATCCTAAGGAGGTTCCAATATTTTCTATAAATCTTGCAAGATATGTAATAACTACCTTTTGATCAATAATAGTCGGTCTTGACAGTCTTAGAGTAGGCATATAACTCCCTGAGGACCAATAAAGTATTGAAGAAACCATGAATTTGGCCAAGTTCCTAAGATGGGTATTAACTAGTAAGGAAATCATGTGATGCATTTTGAGAGATTATAGTTGTTGATTCAACTAGATGAGTAAATCTCAACCCTTCTTCGGGAGGGGAATTATCATCAAGATTGATTGAGTTACAATACTTAAGAGAAGTCTGAAAATGACGATGAGATTCTAGAGACAAGATCTAGAATGTTGTTCTCAATGCATCATCGTCGAAGTATGGAAGGTTGTTAAGACAATGTGTTGGCCAAAAGTGTCAATGACAATAAAGGCTTGAGAAATAATAATAGTCATTGATCAACACATAGGAGAGATAGAATATATCCATCATGGATGCGTGGTAGGTTCATGTTGGCACAGGGGCAGACCCAGGGTTCAATGCTTCAAAAACACACCAACAAAACCCTAACTATCAACCCTTTCCACAACACCTGCGAAGCATATGAAGTATCACCTGAGGTAGAGGCAAGGGGGATGCACAACTCAAGTGTCTACAACCTATCTAGGACACAAATCTGTGATTACATACTTCAACAGAGCACTTAGCCAATAACATTCATCAATTTCTAACCCTTATTACAGATCAACACAGTAGTAACCAAGATTTAAGCACATCTAATAATTTAGCACATAGCATCAGAGAAGATCTAACATTCATTCATATATAAAGCACTAAGAATCAATGAATCAATCTATCAAGCATTAATATTAATAACATAAATAGATAAACACTATGAATAACACTGCACAAAGCACAATAACACAAGATATACGTGGTTCACCCTAGTGTGGGGCTACATCCACCAAATCTTCTCTTCTTTATGAGTCTCTTTCAATATCCTTACATGCACCCAGCTACAGAGCCAACTCTACACAGGACAGGAGATCTACACGCACCTCACTAGATCCTCCTTCCCCAAATTAGGTCAAAGCACAAAGCCTTACATAGTTTTTTCACAAAACACTTGCACTTAGTTCTGCAAGCCTTAATACATTCATGCACTAAGACAACTACTCATGCACTAAGCCACACCTTGGACTGACTTCGCTCTAAGACATATATACTTATTTATACATTACAAAAGGGGCCTAACCATGGGTGATCCCATGGGATGACATCCCATACCCATTAGATAAACCCTAAAATCCCAAAAAACTCGCAAAATGGGTGAGATCCTATGATCATCGCTTCGCCCGGATGCTCTGTCTTCAACCAGCCTGTTGAAGTCCAAAAAATGGTCAAGCATGACCAAGGTTCTCTCAAAACTTGGTATAGGACCAACAGACCCCTAATACTCACCTATGACTCATCTCGAGTCACTTTGATCTAGGCAACACTGCTTTGAATGCCTCATGCTTAGCTCGATCTACCTAGACTTTTTTCTTCGTCAGAGCCTCCTACTCGATGAACTTTTGAATTACTTGCTCGGTGGCAGGCCCTTCCAGGCATTGTTCTACTATTGTGACCACTTGTTCCAGTTGTGTTTTTTGTCCCTCAATCTCTTCAAAAATTCTGCAGGCTTCATTCTGCACTGGCTAGAGTCTCTGTGTCACCTCCATCACTCAGCTTTGGATGGAAGTGACCTGTTGTTGAACTACACGCTGCTCCTGTGACCTTTTCATTTTATCCACAGTCGTAATCTTCTTCGGTTATTCTTTCACAGTCGACGCCTGTTACTTTGCCTCCTGGAGTTGTTCCTCTAATATCCTTAGCTTTGGGTCTTATGCAAGTCTCTCATAGGTCTGCACACTTCAATCTCATACTTCTTGTGGATTTCCTGACACTACTTGAAGTTCTAGCTCTGCTACTCTCGCTTGGAGTTGTTGAATAGCCTCAACGAGCTTCCCCACTTGGCTCTCGGTTATCTCTTCTTCCATCTGTGCCAAGCCTAACACAAAGTGAAGTCCTCTAGTTACTACCTCTCTCACCATAATCTGCTCTGCAAGCAGTTGTTCGTTCTCCTTCTGGATTTTCTTCTTGTCTTCTTCAAACTTCTCCTGAAGGTCATCTGTCTCTTGTTGCACAACCCGAAGTTTCTCTAAGGCCTCCTCCTTTTCTTGCCTCAAGGCCTTTGTGGTCTACTCCTTTTCCTCCTAGACTCGATGAAGTTGAGTCTCTATGGCATCTGTTAATCTGTGTAGTTGGGTGGGCTCATCTCCTAATTCTACATTCTCTGTTGAAGATGGCATAGTGGACATTGTGCGGCTCGATTGAATAGCTTGATGGATGTATTTCAGTTATTTTTCAATCCTGTCATACAATGTTTCTTGTTTGGCTTCATGTCACTTCAATATTTCCTCCAAAGCATCTTCCACAGCTCCAATGATGAGATCAACATCATCTGTGCTGAGCACATTCTGTGACTGAGGCTTATTGGCTAAAAACTTCTTCTGCACTGAGGGTTTCTATGGAGAAACCTTTCATTTCTTGGACGTCTCAGTCTCTGTAAGGGGATCCTTTGGTGGTGTCACTTTTCCATCTTCTTGTTTGTCTTCTTCCCCTTCCTCATCTTAGGTTACTTCGTTGCCTCCTCCTCCTGTAGGTGAGTCAGATGCAGTTTCCTCTGATACGATGTTCTCTTCTACACTGTCTATGTCCTGCACTTCCTCCTTTTTCTTCTTTCTTTTTGTGTTGCATGCTCTGTCATACTCATTTCGGGTGACCAAAGGGCTTCCGATGATGTCAAGGTTAGAAAGATCTATCTGCTCGACTAGTATAAGGAATTCGATAGGCCATTCCTTGGTTATCTCCTCCATGTCTTCATCAATCAATTTGTAATAGGACTACATCTTCTCTTTTCTTTAATCCCTCCACACAATGATGTAAATGAAGTGTCAATCTGCGTGGAACTTTTCTAGCGGCCTGTAAGTATGAAATGTGTTCGGGGTCATTCGAGGGAATGATTCAATGGCGCGCTTGAGCTATAAGTAATAAGTGTGGAACAACGCATTTGATTTCCATTGCTTCACCATGTCTCTTGTATACCATAATGTGGTGAACCTCACGACCAGTGGTTCTGATGGCTCAACTTTAGGGAATGTCACTCCCTTCGACATCTCCCAAGTGAAAAATGATATTAATATCAGCAACCAACTAAAGTGGAACTCATAGCCTTGTTCCTGCACTTTGTGACAGTCCTTCTCCAACTCATTGATGAGGTAGCTTGCCCAGTTCATCTATGTCCCTTCAACGCACTTCCCTGCAAGGTCAACTATGAATCCTGTTACTTGCGTAGGGTGGTTATTTATGATGATCTTGCTTGCTATTAGCTGACAAGATAGCCACACTACACCATCTTGGATGGAGGCTACCTTGTAGCCTCGCTTCCATTTCTCCACATCGCCATACGCCTCCTTGATGCGCTGTGCCAAGGAGCGATCTAACGTCTTCCCTGGGTAGAATTTCTGAGAGTCTAGTCCCTGCATGCTTAGTCTGGTGATTAGGTGGATCAGCGTCAGATCCACATTGATGCACCTATCCAACCAAAGATACCTGCCATGGTATCGCAACAGGAGGAGTTTAACGCACACGTTAACCTTCTAATTTCTGCTGAAGTGAGGGATCTTCATGATGTTCAAGATCATCGATATTGAAATCTCCTTGATCCACGATTGGGGAACTATCTTGGGATTCTTCCCAATTGTCTTTGTCAGGTAGCGATGCGGTGCGAGCATTGCATAATTCTTTCTATCGTCGATATTGAAATCACTTATCTTTAGAGCTGGGATCAATCCCAACTGCGGTCCAACTGCGCATATCCCCTTCAGTAGGTACGCTATGATGAGCATGTACTCGAAGTCATGCGAGACACTGTCACGACTAACCATGCCATCTAGAGGTGGGATGTAGTCGGGAAAGACCGATGGGATATGCTCTGTGCTCATCAGATCATCGTGGTGCTTTCTTCTTTTCTCAGTCGTTGCTCGACTAGATCGACATGTAGTCAAGGGGGATGCTTGCACTCCTCCCATCGACAAGGCTTGTATTCCTGCAGACATGACCTTCTCATCCATAAGGTCGATCGAGATTTATTCTATTGACTTCTCTATTGCGCTAAGGTCACCCGACATGCACACTCGTAGTCAAAGAACTCAAGTAGGCAAACAGATACTCGATGTGGTCAAGTCAATTGCGAGGTCTAGACAACACAGGGTGGTCTGTGATCACTTCTCTATTAGCTCAAATATCTTAGTTTGCAAAAGTGGCCCTGGTGAGACATTCAATGGATTAAATAATCAATGTCGTGACAGATTCCTCCAACGGGCAGGAATGCCTCAATCAATACGATTCCATCCATTGTGGCACGGTCCCAATGGTCCAATGGTGGTCTTTCCAGAAATAATTATGTTTCTAACTGTTCTGGAGTGTCTCTCTAATGGTTGGGACACCTCCAACGGTCATATATATTTGTCATGGCGAAGTGTCTTTCTGCGAAGTTTTTTTAAACCAATGAGGTTCAAGTTCTGCAAGCTTTCCTTCTGCGAAGTCTTCTCTAGAACTTCCTAAAGTTTTTCTAACTTTTCCTTGTTCTTACTAATCTTTCTTGCCTTCTTTCCTGTGATATGAGTCTTTGGATTCCTCTTTCCATTCTTATTGTTATTTTCTCTTAGCATAGTTACTTCACACTACTGAGGGTATTCCAAAGGGTTCAAATGTAATACCTCTTCGCTTGCTACTTCTGGGGTAGGTTCTCTTCTCTCCTGCATGGATAGGGTTTTCAAGCCTTCCTGCATTCTTACAACTTCAACAGCTAAGTCTCTGGTGCTCAGTTTCTTCGACTTGTCCTCTTGTTCTTCTATTAAGCGTGATATTCTCCTAGCCATGAAGTCCCTTAATTCTTTCTTTTTCTATTATGTGGCTGCCTCTTCTTCTTTTCTTTGAATCTGATCTTTCTCAATCTAGGTGTTTCCAACAAAAGTGAAAAAGGGGTGTTGTTCTCAGAAAACTTAATGAATTCAAATTCTTCTTCGCTCAATGTTCCATGAGCTATCGTAGGTATGTTAGTAACTCTTCCACACAGGGTTATTTTCTTTCCTTTAAACAATCATATCCTTCCTAATGAAGGAATCATAGCTAGCTTTCCCAAAATTTCCTAAGTACTTTTTGGCATAAGATTCACATGTGTTTCCTCATCTAATACACAGTCTATGTTGAAGTCTCTTATTCTTGTTTTTATGCACTACTTTTCTTTTAATATCTCTGGTAGACTGATGTTTCTTTGATCATTCATGGTTTCTTTCAGCTATAATAACATAGATTCTGATTCGTTCTGGTTTTCTAACATATCCCTAGTTTCTTGACCTTCTTCATGGTTTTCTTGTCTCATGTTCATCTTTTCAACTTTACCAATCATTCTAGGTCAATACAAAACCTCATGATCAATGGATTTACAACAAAGACAAGTAGGACCTACACCAAGGCATTCCTTAGCAATATTTCCCGATCTTCTACAACTATAACATAGTGTCAATCCTCTCTTTCTTTTAAATGATCCCCAACCTTTCGTGTACTACACACTAGGATCACAGTGATGGACCTAGAAAAAATTCTTTCTATGGTCTTGCATCCACTTGTTAGTCCAAAAATTCTTTCTATGCATAGGAATAACATAGCTTTCACTATCTCTATCAAATTTATGCAAATCGAATCTTCTTTCTTCTAGTTGTGCCCTAGTTTTCAGACTAGGACAAAATCTATCAAACATACCTAAATTCATACTTTCGAAGAAAAAATTTCCACTTATTTTACCTTTACCAGAGCACAAAGATTTAAGATCTTACCTCTTTTCTTCAGATCAAGCTTCTCTTTTAGCACAAAGATTCACAAATCAGTTAGAATATTGCGCACTACAACAACATATCTAGGCACAGAGCTTTTTATTTTTCTTCAGTTCCCAACAATCACAGTTTCAAGTCCCGGTAATGGAACCATTTGTTGGCACAAAGGTAGACCCAGGGTTCAACACTTCAACATCACACCAACAAAACCCTAACTATCAACCCTTTCGGCAACACCTGCGAAGAAGATGAAATCTCACCCAAGGTAGACGCAAGGGGGTTACAGGACTCAAGTGTCTACAACCTAGCTAGGACATATATATGTGATTACATACTTCAATAGAGAAATTAGCTAATAACATTCATCAATTTCTAACCCTTATTACAGATAAACATAGTAGTAACCAAGATTTAAGCATGTCTAATCATTTAGCACATAGCATTAGAGAAGATCTAACATTCATTCATATATAAAGCACTAAGCATCAATGAATCAATCTATCAGGCATCAAGGTTAAGCACATAAATACATAAACACCATGAATAACATAGCACAAAGAACAATAACATAGGATATACATGGTTCACCCCAGTGCGGGGCTACTTCCACTAACTCTTCTCTTCTTTATTAGTCTCTTTCAATCTCTTTACATGTACCCAGCTACAAAGCCAACTGCGCACAAGACAGGAGATCTGTGCACACCTCGATAGATCCTCCTTCCCCAAATTAGGTCAAATCACAAAGCCTTACACATTATGTGCACAAAACACTTACAAAATGCTTGCACTTATCTCTGCAAGCTTTAATACATTCATGCACTAAGCCAGCTACTCATGCACTGAGGCACACCTTCTACTGCCTTCGCTCTAAGTCCTATATAATTGTTTATACATTACAAAAGGGGCCTAAGCATGGGTGAACACATGGGCCAAAATCCCATACCTACTACATAAACCCTAAAATCCCAAAAAAAAAACAAAATGGGTGAGATCCCGCGATCTTTGCTTCGCCTAGGTGTTCCATCTTCGACCAACCCGTCGAAGTCCCAAAAATGGTGAAGCACGACCAAGGTTCTCTCAAAACTTGGTCGAGGGCCAACAGTTCTTGTTAAGAAATAAAATAGGTGACAATGTCATGATGACATGACGAGATAGTGTGGAAGCTAGAATAACTGTAGGGGTAATGCATGTTTCCAGTGGAATGGTTAGTGAGACAGGAGTGGTCCTAGAGGGCTTAGAAACCCTTATGGAATCAATAGTAATATAGACCATGGGATCTGCAGAATGCCCGATTTTGACCATTCTTTGGATATTTTCGAGCATTTTTTAGAAGCATGGATAAAGGAAAGTGTCGACAACTATGAGGTTTGGGGTTGAACAACATATATTGATCAGTGGATGGGTGAGATGAAATATCAACCATGGATCCTAGTGGGACCGACTTGTATCGTGAAAGAGAGGTTAAAAGAATGGGCTCTATCTTTCATGCAAGTTGGAGGCCTTAATATTGTTCAGATTCGTTGGAGGTTAAGTCCTGAGAGCCATTGGATCTGGAGTAGATCAAATAAGGGTGATCGTCATCAGAATAAGGAAGTTAGGTGAATGGCATTTCATGGGGAATATAACTCGATGACGAAGAAGGGTTTCATGAATTTGGAACCTTTGATTAGAAATACAGATGGCAAGTGCCATATTAGTACCACATCAATGCCACATCAGATGGAATGAGTGGTAGGGATCCATGTGGGTGCCATGTGGTAGTGAATTAGATTTAGATAAATGAGGGATTGGGGATTTAGGGAGGATGTAACTTGAGATCCAAAGATTAGATCCCGGCATGGGCACATTCATTTGGAAGCTCTAGGTGAAGAAAACCCATCTATGTCCCTTATAATTTAATAAGATATGAGAAAAGAAGAGATAAATCTTAACATCCCACCATCCTAAGAGAAGGTTAGGGTGTCGGGTGTGTGACAAAGTGGTATCATAGTGGTGTTCAAACTCCAGGATTGAATGGGTCACCAAGGTTACTTGATATTGTTTAAAGAAATCTTCTATTGATTGCCTAACATACATAATTTCATTAGTGATGTAATTACTAATAACAGTTTTTGTTTCAACATGTAGGACGTAGTAAAAGCAACAAAGGTGATTGGTACAACACAACATGGATGACACCTCACAAATCAGAGACAAAGACTCGGATGGTCAGAGGGACAGAGAAACTCCTCTGGATTTGATGGCCACTATTAGAAGTCTGAAGGAAGACAATGAAAGGCTTATGACGGCCCAAGATGAATAGGAAGAATTGAATGCAGTGTTATTGCAGAGGTTGTCTGAAATATAGAAACATATGCAACAAGGCCCTAGTAATGCAAAGTTGCAATAGTCAGAGATGTTGAAAACCCCTTCGGATGCCCAGAAGCACGGGCTGCTTTTTCTTCCATTAAAATGCATCAATATGCTAAGAAAAACAGATTAGGTGGAAGTGTTTCCATGGAGTCAACTAGCAGGAAGATTACTTCGGTAGATTTGTCGAGTAGTGGCATGAAATCAAGTGTTCCAAAGAAGAATAAGAGGAAGAATTCTCAAAGTTCTTTAATTGAATAACTCAATAAGTATAAGCTGCCTACCTTCTATGTGGATAACCACACTTGTTGAGGGATTTTCCTCAAAAACAACATGATAATAGAAGGTTGTATAAAGTGCAGGAAGAAACTACAGTCAATGATGTAGCTCGAAGTGTGTTGATAATTTATGTAGTTGTAGAGAATCGACGGGAAGACCACCAAGCATCTGTGGTGGAATTAGAAGGTATTATTTCCAATCAACATATCTCTATTTTAATTGTCCCAAGTTCTAACATTAGTTATATTTCTCTTTAGGTTGTTGAGGCATGTTCATTGTATAGAAAGAGACATGTGAGAGTGATGCAGCCAAAGCCTGAGATTCATTCACAAAATAAAATAAACCATGAAAACAAAGGAGAATGGAAAAACAACTCTCTTTTATTCCTTCTCCATCCTAACTATTACAAATGAAGTTCAACCCCTTATAACTACTATCTGGTATTTTCTAAAACAACTAATTTTCGAAAAACAATTATTTTTTAGAAAAACAACTAAATTTAGAAAATTATTGCATGAGTCTAAAACAGACCACTAAATAAGAGATAACTAGTGTGACACTATTTTTCAACTCACTTTTCTGATTAATCTCATAAAATAAGAGATAATCGATAATTGAAAAATTAAAAGTTCCTACAAAAACACTAAAATCCCAATTTGAGGACTTATATGAAGGAATTTGGCCCTGAAAAAGTGTCGAAACGATGTCCAATCTGATAGATCCGATTGGCACAGTAGTGAAATCTTCAATACACAACTCCCCATAAAATTCCATCCAAAATGGATAACCAAGTAAAAATTTATGGCCCTTAGAAAATCCCCGAAAAATCTCTACATCAGAGAGCATGGTTGACGTGTAGTCCGCACTCCTTGGAGCACGACCGCTCTCACAGGAGCTTCTCTCTCCTTGGCCCGAAGAACTCTTCCGTTCTCTTATTCCCTATTGGGAATCTGTACCCACAGTTTTCTTCGGCTCGATCCTCCCTTCCTTGATTTAATGTAGGATCGGAACTCACTGCTTCATGAGTTCTTCGATCAATCACCGGCTCTCAAATCCCCAAGAACCGATGCGTCAGTTGACGTTGACTTTCTCTCCCCTCTATCGGGACTTCGCTACTATCATGATCTCGCACTATCGCGACTTCGCTACTCACGACTCCCAACACTCAGTTCTCCAACCTCCGATAGCCGAGATGCCGAAACACCGATACTTTCCCGTCGCCCTTCGCAACCTCGTGCCTTCGCGACTTGAGACCTCCAATATTTGGGCGCTCACCCTGCCAGCCCCGAGTTCACGAGATCTCTGATCTCTGCCACCTGTCTTCCACCAACCTTGACTGTGGCCCACACGATCCTCCGCTGTGGTATCATGTCTCGCAACCTCGCAATTTTTGTTGTCGAGAACACAGGCCTCAACCTACGAAGCTCCGATGTGCAATCCTTCTCACTTACTCAAACGCTTCAAATGCACCACCTTTTCATGCAATCCTTCGACAGATTCGAAGGCCTACTCCTCTTGAGCTTCAAACTCTTGAGTTTTTCTACGAAATGAATCAAGTACTTCCTTCACGAAGGCTTGTTCACCCTCTCGCCAACCTGCGACACTCCTGTAAGCTTCAATAGCCGCTTCCCTGCATTTATCCTTCAACTGATTCGAAGAATTTTTTCTTCCTGAACTTTTCCCAAGAATTAAATATTATTGGAACCCTCTTGCATGCACTCCTTGCGGAAAATCTTCAACAACTCCTAAGTGTTGAAGTCTTTTGACCCTGCGCACTCCTGCAGCAGCAGTCTCAATTCCCTTTGCTCAGAATCGCAACTCTGAGACTTCGTCTAGCCTGCGCACGCCTTGCATGGCTCTGTGTCTATATGCACCTTTGAAGAAATGAAAAAAAGAGTATCTCTAATTGAACCCTTCTGTCGACGCACTCCTTGTGGACGATTCAACTGCACTCATTACAGGAATTCTCTAGCCCAATTAGAGAAACAATTGAAACTCATTCACTCATCCTTTCAGACTTCAATTTAACCATGAAATCACATACACCGCATATAAACGCAAATGCATGACAGAAAGCAAACATTCATGAGCCCAACATCAGTACACAGAGAAATAACACAAACCATGAAATTGAATCAAAGCTTCTTCTGTTAATTCAATGTCTGTACATGGGTGTTCTTCATACAATTCTCTGCATGCTCTTCTTCTCTCCTTTCTTATGTTACAATGATACAATGAGGGTGTCTATATCCGTTTTCCCTCTTGGACTCTAAACTATCAAATCTAGAATTAAATATTCTATCTACTTTACATTAACTACCTTAAATGCCTCATCTACCTAAGGATGAGAGATATCCTCTCAAGGTCCATTACAAGATACAAGTGCGTTTATTCATAAATTATTTCATTTAAGTTTTGCGCAATAGTCTCCAAAGTGTTTTCAAAATTTCTGCTGGCTTATCCAGCTGTCTCCCGCTCCACGCTGGCGCGTTTGATGCGTTGTAGATGCTCCTGCATCATACTCCTTGGCTTGAAAACTTTCATGGGCTCCTGTCCATGAGCTCCGACATGGTCTATCCATGCTTATGTATCACTGCTTCTATCTCCCAGCTGGCATCTTCCACTGGGTGATTCTTCCATTTGACCAGATACTCATAGTATTCTTTTCTTCTGGTCCTCTTACCCACTCTTTTGTCCAGTATGCATTCCATCTGTGGTTTTTCTACAACTGGTAATTGCTTCGTCCACTAGATCACTGGCTTCTCAACTCCAGTCTCTGCTTCTCCATTCCTCTATGGGTATAAATCTGCAATATTGAATATCGAAGATATTCTGATGCCATTCGGCAACTCAATCTCATAAGCATTCTCCCCGAATTTTCTCAAGACCTTGCATGGTCCGATTTTCTTCATTTTCAGCTTATTGTATGTTCCCCTTGGGAACCTTTCTTTCCTCAAATGTGCCAGAACTAGATCACCAACCTCAAACTGAAGTTGTCTCCGATGCTGATCTACTCTACGCTTGTACTCTTGATTTGAATCTATCAGTCGCTGCTTCACCCTGTTGTGAAGTTCGTTCATTGCCTCAGCAAATTCTTCTGCACTAGCACTACTAGTCGCAGTCTTCTCTGAATCCTACAGTTCAAAAAATCCTCTTGGCTACATCCCATATACAACCTGAAATGGAGTTTTCCCTATTCTTTGATTCACTGAATCATTGTACGCGAACTTTTCCTGTGGTAATATGTTGTCCCAGCTGCTATGGTGCTCTGTCACCAAGCTCCTCAGCAAATCTCCCAGACTTCTATTGACCACTTCCGTTTGTCCGTCTATCTGAGGATGATAAGCAGAACTAAATGCCAAGTTAGTTCCTAGATTCTTCCATAAGGTCCTCCAAAAATGCCCTATGATTTTAGTGTCCCTGTCCGAAACTATACTTTTCGGCAATCCATGAAGTCGAATGACCTCCTTGAAAAACAAATTTGTGATATGAGTCACATCGCTGGTTTTCTGGCATGGGATAAAATGTGCCATTTTTGAAAACCTGTCTACCACCACAAATATTGAATCGAAACCTCTTTGTGTTCTCGGCAAACCCAATACAAAATCCATGCTTATCGCCTCCCATGGTCTCTCAGGTATGGCAAATGGCTGATAAAAACCTACATTCTGTTTCCTCCCTTTGGAATGCTGGCAAATCCTGCATCTGTCAACAAATCGCTTGACCTCTGCTCGCATCCCTAGCCAAAAGTATGATTCACTCAACTTCGTGAATGTTTTATCGTGACCAAAGTGTCCTGCCAAGCCACCACTGTGCTTCTCCTTTAACAGGTTCTCCCTCATGGAGCAATTTGGGATACACAGTTGATTGCCTCTGAACAATAATCCCTCCTGGATCATGTAATCTATCCATGGGCTTCTGTCTCTGAGAACTAGGTTCTCAGCTGCTTCATACGCTTCTGCAAAATCTTCATCTCCGACGTACATGTCCCTGAGATTTTCAAAACCCAATGTTTTGACTCGGAATTCTTGCAGTAACAAACACTTCCTGCTCAAAGCATCAGCCACTTTGTTAGCAGTACCCGAAATGTGTTTAATTAAAAATGTAAAATTCTGCATATACTCTACCCATTTTGCATGTTTTTGATTCAACTTCTCTTGTTGACTCACAAACTGTAATGCATGATTATCACTGTACAATACAAACTCCTTTGGGATCAAGTAATGCCTCCATTTCTTCAACACCTGTATGATAGCATAAAACTCTTTATCATACGTGGAGTATTTCAGTTTCTCCTCATCCAACTTCTCGCTGTAATATGCGACTGGTCTGTCTTCTTGACTCAAGACCACTCCTATGGCGTATCCACTCGCGTCACATTTTACTTGAAATGTCTTCATGAAATCTGGTAACACCAATACCGGTTGTTCCATTATCTTTTGCTTCAATAGATTGAAGCTCTTCTCAGCCTCTATTGTCCAGTGAAAAGATTTATGTCGCTTCTTCACTGTGTCCATCATTGCTGCGCTAATTCCATTGAAATTCCTAATGAACTTTTGGTAGAAACTAGCCAAACCATGAAAACTTCTCACCTCGAAAATATTTCTCGGTGATGGCCAATTCTTGATCACTTCGACCTTACTTGGATCCATCTTTAACTCATTCGCCAAAATAACAAAACCCAAATAAATGAGTTCTGTCTTCATAAATGAGGACTTCTTCATATTGATCAACAACTTCTCCTGCTGTAGCTTCTTCATCACTATAGCCAAATGCTTCAAATGTTCACCCTTGGTCTTGCTGAAAATCAGTATATCATCCAGATATACGATGACAAATTTCCCGATGAATTCCCTCAGAACTTCATTCATCAGCCTCATAAATGTACTCGGCGCATTTGTCAAGCCAAACGGCATGACTAGCCATTCATACAGTCCTTCGTTGGTTTTGAAGGTTGTCTTCCACTCATCGCCTTTTCTCATGCGAATCTGGTGATATCCACTTTTCAAATCTATATTTGAAAAATAATTCGCCCCACTCAGGCAATCCATCAAATCATCCATTCTCGGTAGTGGAAACTTGTACCTGATGGTTATCTTGTTTATCGCTCTTGAGTCGGTACACATTCTCCAACCCCCATCTTTCTTTGGACTTAATACCATTGGAATGGAACACGGGCGTAAACTTTCCCTGACCAATCCTTTGTCCAATAACTCCTGGACCTGCCTTTTGACTTCTTCATTCTCTTGCAGCGTCAACCTGTACGCAGCTTTGTTCGGAAAACTAGCTCCTGGTATGAGGTCTATATGGTGACTCACACTCCTCATCGGTGGCAACGAATGAGGTAATTTGTCCACTATAATATCAACGAACTCTTCCAACAGTTCCTGAATCTCATCTGGTAGATCATCCACTCTTGTGCTAGTCAGAATAATCCTTGGTTTTCTGACCACAAAGAATTGTGGATCTTCTTTCTTCTCCATCTCCGTAAGAAGTTCCTTCCCACTCATGAGAAGTATTGTGTTGCTTACTTCCAGCTTCACCTCTTTATCCTTTATCGGAAGCAACCTGTGTGTCCTCCCATCCTTTTCTAAAGTATATGTGTTCATTCTCCCATCATGAACCACATTTCTGTCATATTGCCATGGTCTACCTAGCAATAAATGACATACATCCATTGGAATGACATCACATAGTACTTTATCATTATATCCACCTATCTTGAATTCAATTAAACACTATTTAGTGACACTCACCTGATATCCCTTTTGTAGCCATGAAACTTTGTATGGACTCGGGTGATCAGTCGTTTCCAGTTCTAGTTTCTCTACCATCTCGGTAGAAACGATATTATTAGTGCTACCACTGTCAACAATAACCTTGCATACCCAATCCTTGGTCTTGCAAGCTGTTCTAAATAGTCTGGTCCTTTGAACTGAGTTTTCAACCTCCTTCTTAGGTGTCAAAAGGACTTTGTGCACCGTCAATGACCTCCCTACTTCTGTGTCTTCTGTCTCAACATCACGCCTTTGCACCTCAGTGATGTGAGCTTCTCGTCCATCCTTATTTTTCTCTGGACACTCAAATGACTTATACCCATTCTTCACACATGTGAAACATGTGATGACTCCACCTCAACCTCTTCCTCTACCTCTGGTACGAGGAAATGTATTTGCGTCAGCATAATCTCCCCTCTGCTCTGTATGTTTCCCTCTCTGTTCAACATGTGGCCCTTTCTGTGAGGTACCACCTCTTTCAACCTTACCCTAAGGCTTCTTCCATTCCTCCTTGGGCTTCTGGTATTTGTCCTGGGTAACTGCCTTACCTCTGGGTTAACTCCTACCTCGCCCTCGCTGACCTTGCTTATGGCTCAGCTTCTCTTCTACTTTCAAAGCCATCTGATAAGCATCCTCCACCGTCCTAATGGTAACCATGCTTAACTCATCCTAAATGTCGTATCTCAGACCATTCAGATATCTGGCAACCTTTTCATCATCGCTCTCCCGATGACCTTCTCTGATGTTCAGTCGATGGAATTCCTCAGTGTATTCCTTCACTGTCATCAACTTCTGTCTCAGGTTTTGCATCCTCCTGAACAGAGTAATTTGATAGTCTCTTGGGATGAACTTCGCCTTCATCTTCGCGATCATTCGATCCCAACTCTTGATCTTTTTCTTGCCTTTGCAGCGTCTGTCTACTTGTAGCTCATCCCACCATAATGTTGCGTGTCCTTTCAGGCATGTGACAGCATGTCTGACCTTCTTATCCTCTTCGATATCTTCATAATCGAAGTAGGTGTCAAGAGCTCTAATCCAATCTAGTAGCTCTTTTGCATCCATATTCCCTTCATAGACTGGAAGGTCCATCTTTGCCTTCGCACCCATTCGCAAAATAGCTTTAATCAACTACTCCATTGATGCATCTTCGGCTGCAACTTCCTCCTCTCGTCCAGCCTCAATATCGCTCTCGGAATCACTGTGATACCCTGCACTAGCTGTGCTTCTCTGAGCTATCTCCATCTCTTCGAGTCTCGCTCTGAGATCTCGCATCTGTCTCTCCATTTCTGGATTTCCTGCTGGCCTACCTCTTCTTCTCACCTCCCTGTCTTCTGGGTCAGGTGATTGTCTTTCTCTTCTGGGAGGCATGGTGTATTCTCCTTCTCTTCTATAGAAAGCAAAGAATACCCTCTCTGATACCACTCTGACGTGTGTATTAGAGTGCTTCTTTCCTCCTTACTCCTCTCACCTGAAATATACAGACAAGATATCAGCTTTGATACCACTCTGACAGCAGTCTGCACTCCTTGGAGCACGACTGCTCTCACAGGATCTTCTCTCTCCTTGGCTCGAAGAACTCTTCCATTCTCTTATTCCCTATCGGGATTCTGCACCCACAGTTTTCTTTGGCTCGATCCTCCCTTCTTTGATTTAATGGAGGATCAGAACTTGCTGCTTCATGAGTTCTTCAATCAATCACCGGCTCTCAAATCCCCGAGAACCGATGCGTCAGTTGACGCTGACTTTCTCTCCCTTCTATCGGGACTTTGCTACTATCGCGATCTCACACTATCGTGACTTCGCTACTCGCGAATCCCAGCGCTCGGTTCTCCAACCTCCGATAGCCGAGATGTTGAAACACTGATATTGTCCCGTCGCCCTTTGCAACCTCGTGCCTTCGCGACTTGAGACCTCCAATATCTGGGCGCTCACCCTGCGAGCCCCGAGTTCACGAGATCTCCGATCTCTGCCACCTATCTTCCACCAACCTTGACTGTGGCCCACATGATCCTCCATCGTGGTATCGTGTCTCGCAACCTTGCAATTTCCGTTGTCAAGAACATGGGCCTCAACCTCCGAAGCTCCGATGCGCGATCCTTCTCACTTACTCGAACACTTCAAATGCACCACCTTTTCATGCAATCCTTCGACGGATTCGAAGGCCTACTCCTCCTGAGCTTCAAACTCTTGCATGTTTCTATGAAATGAATCAAGTACTTCCTTCACAAAGACTTGTTCACCCTCTCGCCAACCTGCGACACTCCTGCAAGCTTCAATAGTTGCTTCTCTGCATTTATCCTTCGATTGATTCGAAGAATTATTTCTTCCTGAACTTTTCCCAAGACTTAAATCTTCTTGGAACCCTCTTGCACGCACTCCTTGTGGAAAATATTCAACAACTCCTAAGTGTTGAAGTCTTTTGACCCTGCGCACTCCTGCAGCAGCAGTCTCAATTCCCTTTGCTCAGAATTGCAACTCTGAGACTTCATCTAGCATGCGCACGCCTTCACAGCTCTGTGCCTATCTGCACCTTCGAAGAAATGAAAACAAGAGTATCTCTAACTGAACCCTTCTGTCAACGCACTCCTTGCGGACGATTCGACTACACTCCTTGCAGGAATTCTTTGGCCCAATTAGAGAAACAATTGAAACTCATTCACTCATCCTTTGAGACTTCAATTTAACCATGAAATCACATACACAGCATATAAACACAAATTCATGACAGAAATCAAACATTCATGAGCCCAACATCAGTACACAGAGAAATAACACAAACCATGAAATTGAATCAAAGCTTCATCTGTTAATTCAATGTTTATACATGGGTGTTCTTCATACAATTCTCTGCATGCTCTTCTGCTCTCCTTGCTTATGTTACAATGATACAATGAGGGTGTCTATATCCGTTTTCCCTCTTGGACTCTAAACTATCAAATATAGAATTAAATATTCTATCTTCTTTACATTAACTACCTTAAATGCCTCATCTACCTAAGGATGAGAGCTATCCGCTCAAGTTCCATTACAAGATACAAGTGCGCTTATTCATAAATGATTTCATTTAAGGTTTGTGCAATAGTCCCCAAAGTGTTTTCAAAATTTGTGCTGTCTTATCCAACTGTCTCCCGCTCCACGCTGGCTCATTTGATGTGTTGTCGATGCTCCTACATCAATGGTTAGTCCAGTTATCCACTGGAATAAAGAGGAAAGCAGTTGAGTTGATTGAGGCATGTCTGATTGAAGTGAATGGACTGCAAACTCAGGAAGCCCTAAATATCCTATCCCTAGGCTCATAGGATGTACTATTGGGAATGGATTGGTTATTTTCCCACAAGGAAAGGTTAAATTGTTATGAGAAGGTTTTGGAATACGAATATGAGAAAGGAAATGCAAGGATTTTGCAAGGAATTCCAAAGCCAGTTTCAATAAGGAAAATATCAGCGTTGCAAATAAAAAATTTCAGTAGAAAAGGGTGTCTCTTGTACAATATAAAAGTGCTTAACTCAGTAGAGAGTAAAGAGTTGAAGGCTAAAGATCACCCAGTACTATGGGAATTCAAAGACATGTTTCTAGAGGAGGTGACTGGACTACCTCCGAAAAGAGATCTTGATTCTCAATAGATCTTACTCCTAGAGCAGTACCAACATCAAAAGTGCCTCACATAGTGAGCACACTGGAGTTGGTGGAGTTGAATGTGCAACTAAAGGAAATGTTGGTTGAAGGTTATATGTGGCCGAGTGTATCCCCATGGGGAGAAACAACCCTATTTGTAAAGAATAAGGATGGAATGTTGAGACTGTATATCGACTATAGACAGTTGAATAAGATGACTATCAAGAACAAGTATCCTTTTCCTAGGATAGATGATCTCTTTTATTAGATCAGAGGAGTTGCAATTTTCTCAAAGATTAATTTGCAGTCGGGATATCAACATGTCAAAATCAAGGATGAGCACATCCACAAGATAGCCTTTAGAACAAGATACGTGCACTATGAGTTTGTGGTGGTACCATTCAGACTCATGAATCCACCAACTACATTCATGTGTTTGATGAATAACATGCTCAATAGGTATTTGGACAAGTTTGTCTTAGTTTTTGTGGATGAATTTTTGGTGTATTCCAAGAATAGAGAAGAGCACAAAGAACATATCAAGATGGTGTTACAAGTTTTAATAGAATACCATTTGTACGCTAATTTCAGTAAATGTGATTTCTTTCAAAGGGAAATCCAATATCTAGGCCATGTGATCTCAGCAGAAGGAGTGGTAGTGGATCTTGAGAAAATCAAGGCAATCATGAATTGGCCTGCCCCCAAAAATGTAACATAAATAAGATCCTTCATGGGATTGGTTGGTTATTACAAAAGGTTCATAAAGGGATTTTCCAAGATTGGTAACCCTATTACCTCATTGCAAAGAAAAGGGAAGAAGTTAAATGGCCACCAAAGTGTGAAGAAATATTTCAGTAGTTGAAGCATATTTTGACTAAAGCCCATGTTCTAAAGATTGCAGACCTATAGAAAGATTTCTTGGTTTGTATTGATGCTTGAAAGGAAGGAATTGGAGAAAATATCATGCAAGAAGGGAAAGTGATTTTTTATGAGTTGTGAAAGTTGAATGCGAATGAGCAGAAGTATGTTATACATGATGTAGAATTGACAATTATTGTACATGCATTGAAGATGTGGAGACATTACTTGCCCAAGAAATGATTTGTCCTAATGACCGACAACTATGGTATGAAGTACCTATTCAACCAGCCAAGATTGAATGCTAGATAGGCCAGGTGGATGGCATTGATTAGAGAATTTGATTACAAAATCAAGCACATAAAAGGGAAGGAAAACAAATTGGAAAATGTGCTCAATCCAAGTGTCAGACAATACACTTAGAAACTACAAGTGTAGGGAAGTCTAATATTAAGTAGAGGATTAAAACCCTCTTGTAGGGAGATGAGTTTTTCACTCAAGTGGAAGAAGGGTTACAGCGAGACCCTAGAGGGAATAAATATGAAGGGTATCATCTTAGAGATGATAGTCTCTTATTATATAATAATAGATTGTACGTGCCTAATTCAACAGATTTGAGGCATTTAATTATGGACGAGTTCCATAAAATTCCCCATGTAGGTTACCCTAGTTCCCAAAAAATGGTGATAGTGATAAGGTAGTTTTATTATTGGCCTAGGATGAAGAAGGAAATCACTCAACACATTGCCAAATGCTTGGAATGTCAACAAGTGAAATTTGAAAACAAATATCCTGCGGGTCTATTGCAACATTTTCCTATTCCTGATTGGAAATGGGAAATGATTTCCATGGATTTCATCATCGGTTTTCCAAAGACAATAAAACAACATGATGTGATCATGGTGGTAGTGGATAATCTAAGCAAGGAAACTCATTTTATCCCCATTAAATCTACCTTCAAATCCATAGATGTTGATAACATTTTATGAAGGAAATTTTGAGATTGCATTGTTTTCCCAAGACCATAATTTCAGATAGAGATGCCAAGTTCACCTCATATTTTTGGAGAAGATTGTTTACAGGTTTGGGAACACAATTGGCATTTAGTGCATCCTACCATCCTCAAACAGATGGTCAAACTGAAAGAGTGAATAGAATATTATAAGACATATTGAGAATGCATATTATGCATCAACCCAAATAGTGGGAGGATATCTACCTTTGGTAGAGTTTTCCTACAATACTGGTTATCAAGAATCAATTAAAATGAGCCCTTATGAGGTCTTGTATGGAAGGAAGTGTAGATTTCCAAATAGTTGGGACAACCCAATGGATAAGATCACACTTGCACCATAATTGCTCAAGGCGATGGAGCAGACAATGGTTAAGATAAGGAAAAATAGAAAAGTAGCTCAAGATAGACAAACGAGATATGTAGACAACAAGAGAACTCAAAGAGAGTTAAAATTAGGAGACCATGTGTATATTTTAGTGAAATCCAAGAGGATTTCTCTAAAAATGGGAATGTGTGCTGAATTGGCACCCCACTATTGTGGACCATTTGAAGTACTAGAAAGAGTGGGACTAGTAGCATACAAACTTGCATTACCACCTACTATTAGAGATCATAATGTGTTCCATGTATATTTGTTAAAGAAATATGTACATGAACCTAATCATGTCATTGATTTAATGATGATACAGGTGGAACTAGAAGGAGAATTTCATCCCAAACCACAATTCATCTTGATCAAGAGAGAAACAATGCTCCATAACTGATCCATTGTGCAGGTCAAGGTGCAATGTAAGAACTTTGGAGAAAATGAAGCTACATGGGAGCTGGAAGATGCTAGGTTATTGGCATACCTATTTTTAGTTTCTATATAATTGTACACACATGGTGTTTTAAACACCGAGGAAAGTGTTTCTTTTAAGGGGGAGGGGAATGTAATGCCCTATTTTCCCCCAAGGCTATAATTATGTTTTGATTTAATGAAAATACCAAAAAATAACTAAATGAGAGGGAATAGCCATGATACACAAGTGGAAATTGATGAAGAATGTATTGATGAAGCAACATGGACTGGGGCGCTGAGTTGTTTTAATGAAGAAAATAGGAAGCTTGTTTAACAAGCTAACTTATGCTTGCTAAGGATAAACTCGTACCTTTTGGTGCACTTGATCTGAATGAGCCACGTGATCAGTTATGAAAGGTCAGGGAAGTGGTTGAGGAAGTTAATGGTTGTTGACGAATTGGTCTTTTGTTGAAGTAAAGGGCCAATTAGATGACCTGACAGTAGGACATTATGATTTTCCCCTTCAGAATGGGAACTATGGACTGTAGGCTGCATCTGCATGAAGGCCACAATAATCCCAAAGATATCGACCAAGGAAAAGACCAAAGGTGGAAAAACACCACCAGATACCACACATGGAGAGGAGATACTAGACACTCAACAAGCAGAGTGTGGTATCATAGATAGAAGGAACACATGCACGGGAGCTGAGAAAATAAAATTTGAATCAGATTCATGAGGAGTAGACTTACATAGAACAAGCACTGAGAAAAGAGGATTTCAAGAGCTCATCTTGATAAACCTTTATAGGTTTCCTTGAAGAAAATACGAAACTCATCCAACTTGAGAGTGATCACCCTAAAGAAGAGAAGACCTAAATCCATACTAGAGCAATAATGGACTACAACTTGGTGCTTACTGGATAGAAACTGACATTGGTAAGGGGAGGCCACCAAGGAAATGTTTAGAAGTGAAGGGACTCCCTTGTGTAGAGGGACTCCCTCTAGAAAGGGGCTTGGAATGGGGGTGACATATTTTAGAGACATACTCTATAGTGTGGCCTAAGGTTGGGATGAAAGGTGTCCTTGTTGGTGCTCTGCGCGATTGTAAGACCCTAGGTTCAAGTTATCTTGACCAACAAAACCCTTCAAACACTGACCCTTTCGGCATCATCTGCATGTAGATGAAGTATCACCCAAGGTATCTATTGGGACTACAAGAACCAGGTTTCTACAGTAGTGAGGGAATTGGAGATGATCATTCCATTCTTTCTTACTTATTGGTTATGAGCACGTTGTTCAGTCTTTGTTCTTCGTTATCTATTTAGTGAGTTCATATTTATATTACCATTATATTCCATATTAAAACATAAACCCATTAGTGTAACAGTCGTAACTATTGTTGTTACACATTATTTTGGTCACCCATGTGATCAACTGATGATATGTGTATTGCTTACTCCTCTATTCCTTGAAGCTATTGAAGATACTGAAGAAATAAGACTTTCTCCCTGAGAAATAGAATCATCTCTTCTTTCTTAAATACCCTATCAAAGAAGATCGTCGCACCTTTCCAAATGATAAGGGTGTGATGATCTCTAATCATTGCATGTTGCACCACAGTGGATTGAGGCATCGTCGTAGGATGCTTGTGTTTAGGGTGCGATGATAATGATATTCCATATTTTGATAGGAATATGGAATGTGACTAATGATGGGAGTTGGGGGTCTTCTTTATCTAAATCAAATGTGATTAGATGGGTGTCTATAGGATCTACTTCCCCCAATTGTGAAAGTAATTCCTTTCATTGGAAAGAGTATGTTTGAAGGACTTCCATAACTGACATGGCAGGGGGTGACTGAGTGAGATTGTCAACAATACTATAGCTATGGGCAGCTCGAGCATGAGTATTATGCACATTCCTGTGCAAGGGTGCATGAGGCATCTGAACGATGGCTTCAGTGTTAGGAAATAGGATCATCAATGGTTGTCTAGTTGGTGGCTTGGGGGCATTCGAAGTGGTAGGTAATGGATCAGAGGATGTACTGTATTAGTGACTGAGACTTTGTAAGATGATTTCCTTGAGGTGGGATAGGGTTTTATAATACCGTCGGTGGTGGTGATATATAAATGGTAGGTCCCTGAGGTGGACTTTGAGGGTTGGGAGCCCATTGAGGATTCATGGAATCTTTCATCCATTTGTAGTCGGTGATTTGAGGTAAATTGTGAGTGTAGTGGCCATATTATCCACATAATGCACAAAGGTAATTGTTTCGAAGGTTCTTTGTTCACCCTTGTCGTGGTTGGAAATTATTAATACTTCCCCCTTGAGGGTTTTGGTTGGGTTGGTGTTGGTTACCCCCATCATGGGGGTTTTGTTGAGGGGTGTTCCCTCCTTGTCCTTTATTCCTATTATTTCATTTCTTCTAGTTATTGTTGGGTTGGTGAGGTGGATTGGTCTTATTCAACTGTTCAAAATATTGAACTTGTTGAAGAGGGGAAGGTGTGGGTTGTGGAGCTTATCTTCTTGTTTCGGAGGTCTTTTACTTTTAGCCGTGTTTATACCCCATGAAGTATTTACACCCCAAAAGTATGTACACTCTTCCACGTGGGGGAGTGCAGAGGGGAGGTACCCCCTCTGTGGGGTTTGGGGGTGAAGCCCCCAAAGGAAAAAATTCCTTGTAAATGTATATTGTAATTTCATTGTAAATCTGGAATGTTCATTATAAGGTCACAGATCTAACGGTAGAGATTATGTTAGGGTTCTTTTCCCTAGAAGGAAACCCTCTTTTATGAGGGAAATGTATTGTGGCTATGATTGATGGCGAATATTGTATTCTGAGATAGAAGACTGTGAGAGAAAGAAGAGGAAGTTACAATAGGTTTTTTGTAGGTTGTATCCCTTCATATGATGGATAATAATAAAGGAAGGACCTGGCAATTTCTCTGGTGGATATAGCCCACACTGGGTGAACCATGTAAATATGTGTCTCTATTGTATTGTGTATATTGTGTGTTTTGTTTCCGCATTTGTTTTATTTTATTTCTCCACGGTCCTATTTTTCTAACAACTGGTATCAGAGCAAAAGGTAACTCACACGAAAAGAGGGTTCCTGGTTTGAGTGGGAGTAATGTTGGAAGATGGAAAGTTTAGGGTCGAGAAATTTAACAAACAAAACTACTAGTTATGGAAGATGTAGATGGAAGACTATTTATATCAAAAGGATCTATTCCTACCATTGGGCAGAATAGAAAAGAAGCTGATGGCTACGAAGGATGAAGAATGGGAGATTCTTGACAGAAATGCTCTAGGAACGATATAGCTGAGGCTGGAAACATCGGTGGCTTTCAATATTTCGAAAGAAAATAAAACAAAGGGTTTGATGAATGCAATGGCCAAATTGTATGAAAAACCCTCGGCGTCCAATAAGGTATTTCTAATGAAGAGATTATTTAATATGAAGATTTCGGAAGGTGGGTCTATTGCAGATCATTTAAATGATTCTAATAGGGTTACTAATCAACTAAGTTTTGTAAAAGTGGACTTTGATGATGAGGTCAAGGCTCTTCTAATCTCGTGCTCATTGTCAGAAAGTTGGGATGGCTTGGTCATGGTTGTAAGTAACTCTATCTTTGGTTCAAATACTTTGAAATTTGATGATGTTGTTGGTGTTATCCTTAGTGAGGAAATGTGATGGAAAAGCACAAGTGAGACATCAGGAAATGCGTTGAACATGGAGAACAGGGGAAGACAAAAGGATAGAGGAAAGGGTTTCAGGAACCATGGGAATTATAGGAAGGGCAGATCCAAATCCAGACTTGGAAAGATAGAGTGCTAGAATTATGGGAAGAAATGACATCTGAAGAAAGACTGCAGAGCTCCAAAGAAACAAAGAGATGGACAACATGAGAGAAATCAGGAAGAAAATGTAACAGGTGATGTGTTACAAGATGCTTTGATTCTTTCTGTAGATAATATTTCTGAGTCTTAGGTAGTAGATTCAGGGGCTTCATTTCATGCCACACCCCATAGGAAACATTTTCTAGATTATGTTCAAGGTGATTTTGGACAGGTTCATTTGGGTGACGATGCACCATGCAAAATTGATGCAGGAACATTGTCAACATCAAGCGAGCATGGGGGAAAGCGCCACACATTTTGAGCATATGTTAAATTGTTTAAAAACTTTTGAAGAGTGGATGCGCCAAACTTAAATGTGATAGTTAAGGAGAGGCATACTTATGTATTGTAAAGTACCTTGAGCGATCCGCTCTCGTCCATAGTAGGTAGAAGTCATTTATGTAAGTAGGTAGAATTGAATATTAGATTAGACAGTTTTAGAAGGACTGGAGGGAAAACGGATATAGACACCCTCATTGTGTATTTGTAACATTATTGAAGAGCATAGGAGAGAAGCAGAGAGCTGGGTAGTAGACTCCATGTACATAAGTTCTGAATTAATACAAAGAAGTTGTGATTTAGATTCATGGTGTTCGTATGTTCTCTGTGTATGCATCTTCAAATGTTATGCTCTTGAATGTTTTGCTCTTTCTGTTATGAAATTTCTTTTATGCTATGTATGAGTGATTTCCTGTTAAATATTTGGAATTTGAGAGAGGAAGAGTAAGGAGAATGAGTTTCAATTGCTTCTCTGTCTGAGCAAGATTCCTGCAAGGAGTGCAGTTGAATTGTCCGCAAGGAGTGCATCGACAAGGGGTTCAGAGGGTTGTCTCTGAAAGCTTAGGAGAGGTAGCAGTTGTTCTCATTCCCTCAAAGTGTATACAGGTGAAGGAGCCGTTCAAGGAGTGCACAGGCAAAGTAAAGTCTCAGGGTTGCAAACCTAAGTAAGGTGTGAGAGACTGTTGCTGCAGGAGTGCGCAGAGTCAAAGGTGTTCAGCACTTGGAAGCGTCTGGGAGTTGTCGCAAGGAGTTCATGCAAAGATCCTCCTTGAGGGTCAAAGTTGTGAGAAGCTCAGGAGGATTAAAGCCTTTGAAAACCATTGAGGGGCATCGGAAGTTTGTAGTGCAAGCGGATAAGTCCAGGGAAGAATCCTTGGTTTCCTTCGTAGAAATCATCAAAGGGAAGAGATCGATGGTCTGGAATCTGTGGGGGAGGATTAGCGAAATCCTGCTAGCCATCAGATCTACCAGAGAAATGAGGAGGTTATGGTAGTTTTTGGAGTTCAAGCTCAAGCGATTGTGGACCGTAGGATCTTCATATAGACACCCATCAGTCGTTGGATTGACTAGCAGTTACACGAAGCTTAAACATCATGAACAAGAGGAGGAAAGTTCTGATGAGAGGCATGGTCATCGGAATTTCAACATTCGTGAAATCAGGAATCACGAGGACGAGTGATCGGAAATTTTCAGAGTGAAAATCCCGAAATCAATTTGCGTCATCCATCTGGAGGAGATAGGTGGCAATCATCGAGAGCCCGTCAGCATTTCGGTGACCAGGGTTTTAAGTTGACAAAGAAATTGTGTCATCAGGGCATCGAAAGTCTCGAAATCCCAAGGTTGAATCAGGACCGTCCATCTCAAGGGGACACGTGGCAAAGATCTAAGATCTCAGGAAAATCTCGAAAGGGAAGACTCCATCGAAGTTTTGGGATTCGGCAAATCAAAGGTTTTGTGAGCAAGAGATGGGGAAAATCCATGTTGGAAACCCCAAAAATGATCAGAGCCGTCCATCAGTTGCGACACATGGACGAGATCGGAAGCCCATCAACATTTTGATCATCGAAACTCATACAAGCAAGTGGTTTGGCTTGGCAGTTGGTGAAACCCTGAGGGTAAAACTGAACTGTCCATCCACTTGGGACGCGTGTCAGAAATCCAAAGAAATTTAGGGATCGGCATTTCGTGAGTCCTGGAGAACTTGCAGTTCGGAATCGCAAATTTTGATTTTTCGAAAAAGAGGAGAGTTCTGTGTGGGACCCTGTTGATGTCATATCAACATAACGAGGCATCGGGAATTTACATGGTGAAAATCCCAAATTTGCAAGGACCGTCCATCCTTGAGGATGTGTCGCCAAGATCGAAGCTTTTAGGAAATTTCCTGAAAGGAAAAGTCATCCATCGGAAATTCAACTATTGGGAAATTGCGGATTCCGTGGACAAGAGGTTTAGTGCATCTAGACATTTGAAACCCCGAATCCCAATAAAAAAGTAAGACTGTGGTCATATCAAGGTAGGCCACATGACTAGGGCATAGCCAGGAGGGGCTAAAGCGCAAAGGGAGCACATCGGGAAAGAAAAGATTGGGAAATCGGGAACCAAAGGGCCATGACATCGGTATTTTGAAAACCCCAAAACCGGATAGTGATTTTCTGTTTTGAACGGAGGAGGGACCAGGCCTAAAGGCTGTAAGGTGCTGAAAAAGACCTGTGGGTCAAATTTAAATAAATATTCTAGGGAGAATCGAAGGAGCCACTCCAGCTCAAGGGTGAATTTTGAACAATCCTTAAAGACCAGGAGGTCAGCGCAGAGGCCTTTTGTTGAGGCAAGGGGTGCGGCTGCGTCAGGTTTGGTATCAGAGCGTAGAAAAGCTTCTTTGCTTTCTGTAGCAAGGAGAAGGAAGATTCACCATGCCGCTGAGAAGAAGAGATAGACAATCACCTGATCCAAAGGAGGAAAGGGAAACATCCATAGGAAGGGGTAGACAGGTGCAGAATCTAGAAGTAGAAAGAGATCTGCATAACATACGTGCCAGACTTGTAGACATGGAGATAAGACAAAAATGCACAGCTGATATAGGAGATATCAGTGAGTCTGAAAATGAAGATGATGCTAGACATGGAGAAGAAGAATTCACAGCAGAAGATGCAGCAAATGAATGCTTGCTTAAAGCTGTTGCAAGAATGGATGCAAAGGCGAAGATGGACACTCAAGTTTATGAGGGAAATCTGGATGCAGAAAAGCTTCTAGACTAGATTAGAGCTCTAGACACCTACTTTGACTATGAAGATGTCAAAGAGGATAGGAAGGTCAAGCATGCCATCATGAGATTAAAAGGACATGCAACATTGTGGTGGGATGAACTACAAGCGGACAGGCGTTGCCAAGGCAAGCAGAAAGTTAAGAGCTGGGACAGGATGATTGCAAAGATGAAGGAAAAATTCATCCCCAGGGATTACCAGATTACTCTGTTTAGGAAAATGGAGAACCTGAGACAGAAGCTAATGTCAGTGAAGGAATATACTGAGGAATTTTACAGGCTAAATATCAGGGCAGGTCATCGTGAAAGCAATGATGAAAAAGTAGCCAGGTATATGAATGGCCTGAGATATGAGATTCAGGATGATATGAGTATGTTGACCATCCGAATGGTGGAAGATGCTTATCACATGGCTCTAAAAGTGGAAGAGAAGTTGAGCCGAAAGCAGGGTCAAAGTGGCCAAGGCAGAAGTCAACCCAGAGGCAAATCAGTTGCCCGGGATAAATATCAGAAGCCCAAGGAGGACTAGGAGAAACCTCAGACTCAAACTGAGAGAGGTGGAAGCTCACAGGGAGGGAAATATGTTGAATAGAGAGGACAACATACTAAGCAGAGAGGAGAATATGCCGATAATAATACTTTTCCTCGTACTAGAGGTAGAGGAAGAGGCATAGGTGGAGTAATTACATGCTTCACATGTGGAAAGAATGGACACAAGTCTTATGAGTGTCCTGATAAAAGGAAAGAGGGTGGAGAGACTCACATCGCCGAAGCATAGGGGAAAATGTTGAGGCGAAGGATGCTGAAGGTGGGAGATCGCTGATGATGCGAAAAGTCCTTTTGACACCTGAGAAGGAGGTGGAGAGTTCAGTCCAGAGAAATAGACTTTTTTGGACTGCTTGCAAAACCAAGGACAGGGTATGCAAGGTCATTGTAGACAGTGGAAGCATGACTAATCTTGTTTCTACAGAGATGGTAGAAAAGTTGGAGCTGGAGACGATTGAACATCCAAGTCCATATAAAGTTTCATGGCTACAAAAAGGACATCAGGTAAATGTCACTAAACAATGTTTAGTTGAATTCAAGATAGGAGGATATAATGATAAGATATTATGTGATGTTATTCCCATGGATGTTTGTCACCTATTGCTGGGTAGACCATGGCAATATGACAGGAATATGATTCATGATGGGAGAATGAACACATACACCCTAGAAAAGAATGGGATAACTCATATGTTGCTTCCAATCAAAGATAAGGAAGTGAAACCGGAAGTAAGCAACATTGTACTTCTCATGAGTGGGAAAGAACTTCTTATAGAGGTTAAGAAGAAGGAAGATCCACAGTTCATTGTGGTCAGAAAGCCTAGAATTGTTTTGACTAGCACAAAAGTGGATGATTTACCAGAAGAGATTTAGGGACTACTGGAAGAGTTCACTGATATAGTAGTGGACGAATTACCTCGTTCGTTGCCACTGATCAAAAGTATGAGTCACCATATTGATCTCATACCAGGAGCTAGTTTTCCAAATAAAGTCGCGTACAAATTGATGCTGCAAGAGAATGAAGAGGTAAAAAGACAATTCCAAGAGTGGTTGGACAAAGTCTTGGTCAGGGAAATCTTGAGTTCATGTGTTGTTCCAACAGTACTCAGTCCGAAGAAAGACGAAGGATGGAGGATGTGCACTGATTCAAGAGCCATTAACAAGATAACCATCAGGTATAGATTTCCATTGCTGAGGATGGATGATCTGATGGATTGCTTGAGTGGAGCAAAGTATTTTTCAAAGGTTGATTCGAAAAGTGGTTATCATCAGATTCGCATCAGGGAAGGTGATGAGTGGAAGACAGCATTCAAAACAAATGAAGGTTTGTATGAATGGCTTGTTATGCTGTTTGGCTTAAAAAATGCGCCGAGCACATTTATTAGGTTGATGAATGAAGTTCTGAAAGAGTTCATTGGGAAATTTGTCATTGTGTATTTAGATGACATACTGATCTTCAGTAAAACAAGGGACGAGCATCTGAAACACTTGACTATTGTGATGAAAAGATTATAGCAAGAGAAGCTGCCCATAAACATGAAGAAATCTTCATTCATGAAGACAGAGGTAATTTACTTGGGATTTGTTATTTCTGCAGATGAATTGAGGATGGATCCAGATAAAGTGGAGGTAATTAAAAATTGGCCATCGCCGAAGAATATCCTTGAGGTGAGAAGTTTTCATGGATTGGCTAGTTTCTACTGAAAGTTCATTAGGAATTTCAGTGGAATTAGTGCAGCGATGATGGATACCATGAAGAAAAGACACAAGTATTTTCACTGGACTAAAGAGGCTGAGAAAAGTTTCAATTTTTTGAAGAGGAAGATCACAGAACAACCAATTCTGGTGTTGTCGGATTTCCAGAAGACATTTTAGGTGAAATGCAATGCAAGTGGATTTGCAATTGGGGCAGTCTTGAGTCAGGAAGACATGCCAATAGCATACTTCAGTGAGAAGCTAAATGAAGCGAAGTTGAAGTACTCTACTTATGATAAGGAGTTTTATGCTATCATCCAGGCATTGAAAAAATGGAGGCATTACTTGATCCTGAAAGAGTTTGTATTGTATAGTGATAACCATGCATTGCAGTTTGTGACTCAACAGGAAAAGTTGAATCAGAAACATGTCAAATGGGTTGAGTATATGCAGAATTTCACATTTGTGATTAAACATATTTCTGGTACTGCTAACAAAGTTGCCAATGCTTTGAGCAAGAAGTGTTTACTGTTACAGGAGTTCAAAGTCAAAACGTTGGGTTTTGATGATCTCAAGGACATGTACGCAGATGATCAGGATTTTAAAGAAGCGTATGAAGCAGCTGAGAATCCAGTTCTCAGAGACAGAAGCCAATGGATAGAATACATGATCCAGGAAGGATTGTTGTTCAAAGGCAATCAACTGTGTATTCAGAAATGCTCCATGAGGGAGAACTTGTTAAAGGAGAAACACAGTGGAGGATTGGCCAGACATTTTGGTCATGACAAAACATTCATGAAGCTGAATGATTCATATTTTTGGTCGGGAATGTGAGCAGATGTCAAGAGATTCGTGGTTTGATGCATAATTTTCCAGCATTCGAAGGGAAGAAAGAAGAATGCAGGGTTTTATCAACCATTGCCCATACTAGAACGGTCGTGGGATGAAATTAGCATGGATTTCATATTGGGGTTGCCAAGAACACAAAGAGGTGTTGATTCAATCTTTGTGGTGGTGAATAGATTTTCCAAAATGGCACACTTCATTCCATGTCAGAAAACCAGTGATGCAACTCACATTATGAACCTATTTTTCAAAGAATTCATTTGACTTCACGGCTTACCAAGGAGTATAGTTTCGGATAGAGATGTGAAGTTCATAGGGCACTTCTGGAGGACCTTATGGAAGAATCTGGGAACTAACTTGTCTTTTAGTTCAGATTATCATCCTCAGATAGATGGACAGACAGAAGTAGTGAACAGAAGTCTGGGAGACTTGCTGAGGAGCCTAATGATGGAACACCACAGCCATTGGGACAATGTATTACCACAGGCAGAGTTCGCTTATAATGATTCAATAAACATAAGCACAGGGCAGAGTCCATTTCAGATTATCTATGGAATGTAGCCGAGAGGAATTTCTGAGTTGAGGGATTCAGAACAGACTGTGACTAGGAGTGCTAGTGCAGAAGATTTTACAGAAGTGATGAAGGAACTTCACAGCCAGGTGAAGGAGCGATTGCAGAATTCAAATCAGGAGTACAAGCGTAGAGAAGATCAACATAGAAGACAACTTCAATTTGAAGTTGGTGATTTGATTCTGGCACATTTGAGAAAGGAAAGGTTTCCAAGAGGGACATATAACAAACTAAAGATGAAGAAAATCGGGCCATGTAGGCTCTTGAAGAAATTTGGGGCAAATTCTTATGAGATTGAATCACCCGATGGGATCGAAATTTCTCTGATATTCAATGTCTCAGATTTGTACCCATACAAAGCTGAGGAAGCAGGAACAAGTGATGAACAGTCAGAGGTTTAGTGGCAAAAGAAGATGCCAGTTACAGAGATTCCATAGATAGAAAGCATACTAGACAAAAGAATTGGCAAGAAGACCAGAAGGAAAGAATACTTTGAATATTTGGTCAAGTGGAAGGGCCATCTAGTTGAAGATGCCAGCTAGAAGAATGAAGCAGAGATTCAAAAGCATGGATAGACCATGCAAGAGCTCATGGACAGGAGCCCATGAAAATTTTCAAGCGAGGGAGTATGATGCAAGAACATCGTCAACATCAAGCGAGCATGGGGGAAAGCGCCACAAATTTTGAGCATATGTTAAATTGTTTAAAAACTTTTGAAGAGTGGATGCACCAAACTTAAATGTGATAGTTAAGGAGAGGCATACTTATGTATTGTAAAGGACCTTGAGTGATCCACTCTCATCCATAGTAGGTAGAAGGCATTTATGTAAGTAGGTAGAATTGAATATTAGATTAGACAGTTTTAGAAGGAGTGGAGGGAAAATGGATATAGACACCCTCATTGTGTATTTGTAACATTATTGAAGAGCATAGGAGAGAAGCAGAGAGATGAGTAGTAGAATCCATGTATAGAAGTTTTGAATTAATACAAAGAAGTTGTGATTCAGATTCATGGTGTTCGTATGTTCTCTGTGTATGCATATTCAAATGTTATGCTCTTGAATGTTTTTCTCTTTCTGTCATGAAATTGCTTTTATGCTATGTATGAATGATTTCCTGTTGAATATTTGGAATTTGAGAGAGGAAGAGTAAGGAGAATGAGTTTCAATTGCTTATTTGTCTGAGCAAGATTCCTGCAAGGAGTGCAATTGAATTGTCCGCAAAGAGTGCGTCGACAAGGGGTTCAGAGGGTTGTCTCTAAAAGCTCGGGAGAGGTAGCAGTTGTTCTCATTCCCTTAGAGTGCAGACAGGCGCAGGAGCAGTGCAAGGAGTGCGCAGGCAAAGTAAAGTCTCAGGGTTGCGAACCTGAGTAAGGTGTGAGAGACTACTGCTGTAGGAGTGCGCAGATTCAAAGGTGTTCAACACTTGGAAGTGTCTGGGAGTTTCCACAAGGAGTGCATGCAAAGATCCTCTTTGAGGCTCGAAGTTGTGAGAATATCAGGAGGAGTAAAGCCTTTGAAAACCATTGAGGGGCATCGAAAGTTTGTAGCGCAAGCGGATAAGTCCAGGGAAGAATCCTTGGTTTCCTTCGTAGAAATCATCAAAGGAAAGAGATCGACGGTCAGGAATCTGTGGGGGAGGATTAGCGAAATACCGCTAGCCATCAGATCTGCTAGAGAAACGAGGAGGTTACGGTAGCGTTCGGAGTTCAAGCTCAGGAGATTGTGGACCGTCAGATCTTCATATAGACACCCGTCAACCATTGGATTGACCAATAGTTGCATGAAGCTTCAACGTCATGAACGAGAGGAGGAAAGTTCTGACGAGAGTCGTGGCCATCAGAATTTCGACATTCGTGAAATCGAGAATCACGAGGATGAGTGATCAAGAATTTTCAGAGTTAAAATCCTGGAATCAATCTGGGCCATCTGTCTATAGGAGACAGGTGGCAATCATCAAGAGCTTGTCAGCATTTCGATGACCGGGGTTTTAAGTTGACAAAGAACTTGTGTCATCAGGGCATCGAAAGTCTCAAAATCCCGAGGTTGAATCAGGACCGCCCATCTCGAGGGGACACATGATGAAGATCTAATATCTCAGGAAAATCCCGAAAGGGAAGACTCCATCGGAGTTTTGGGATTCGGAAAATCGGAGGTTTTGTGAGAAAGAGATCGAGAAAATCCATGTTGGAAACCCTGTAAACGATCGAAGCCATCCATCAGTTGGGACACATGGACGAGATCAGAAGCCCATCGACATTTTGATCATCGGGACTCATATAAGCAAGTGGTTTGGCTTGGCAGTTGGTGAAACCCCGAGGGTAAATCTGAACTGTCCATCCACTTGGGACACGTGTCAGAAATCCGACGAAAGTCAGGGATCGACATTTCGTGAGTCCTGGAGAACTTGCAGTTCAGAATCGCGAATTTTGATTTTCTGAAAAAGAGAAGAGTTTTGTGTGGGACCCTGCTAACGTCATCTCAACATAACAAGGCATCGGGAATTTACACGGTGAAAATATCGAAGTGGTGAGAACCGTCCATCCTTGAGGACGCGTGGCCGAAATCAAATCTTTCGAGAAATTTCCCGAAAGGAAAAGTCATCCATCGGAAATTCAAGCATCGAGAAATCAGGGATTCCGTGGACAAGAGGTTTAGTGCATCTTGACATTCGAAACCCTGAATCCCGATAAAAAGGTAAGACTGCGGTCATATCAAGGCAGGCCACATGACTAGGGCATAGCCAGGAGGGGCTAAAGCGCAAAGGGAGCACATCAGGAAAGAGAAGATCGGGAAATCGGGAACCAAAGGGTCATGACATCGGGATTTTGAAAACCCCAAAACTCGATAGTGATTTTCTATTGTGAACGGAGAAGGGACCAGGCCTAAAGGCTGTAAGGTGCCGAAAAAGACCTGTGGGTCAAATTTAAATAAAGATTCCAAGGGAGAATCGAAGGAGCCACTCTGGCTCGAGGGTGAATTTTGAACAATCCTTAAATCTCGGGAGGTCATCGCAGAGGCCTTTTGCCGAGGCAAGGGGTGGGGCTGCGTCAAAAATTGTTGGAATGGGAAAGGTAAAAATAAGGTAATGCAATGGAAACCAATGGTTGTTGAAAGAGGTAAGACATGTTCCAGATTTAAGAAAAAATCTAATTTCAACAGGTCAATTGGCAAGTGAAGGTTGTATATCCATATTTACATATAAGACATGGAAGGTCATCAAAGGATCATTGGTGATAATGAAAAGAGAGAAGGTAGGTACATTGTATTTATGTACTATTAATACTGACTCTTCTGTCTCTTTAGCTTCTACAAGAGTGGATACAACACTGTGGAATCATAGGCTTGGACACATGAGTGAGAAGGGGATGCAAATACTTCACAAAAGAAATTTGTTGCCACATCTTAAACAAATTGATTTGGACTTCTGTGAGCATTTTGTTTATGGAAAAAAGAAGAGAGTCAGATTTCTCAGAGTCGGAAAAGAAAAGAAGAGTGAAAGGTTAGAGCTTGTGCATACAGATGTATGGGGACTAGCTCAAGTATCATCTCTTGGTGGCTCTCATTATTATATTACTTTTATTGATGATGCAACTAGAAAAACCTGGGTTTATTGCATTCAACAAAAATCTGATGTTTTTGATACTTTTAAGAAATGGAAAGCTTTGGTTGAGAATGAGATAGGAAAAAAGTTGAAGTGTCTAAGATTAGATAATGGAGGTGCATATTGCAGCAATGAGTTTGATGATTACTGTTCATACCATGGGATTCGTAGAGAGAAGACAGTTCCAAGAACACCACAAGAAAATGGTGTGTTTGAAAGGATGAATAGGACAATCATGGAGCGTGAAAGGAGTATGAGATTGCATGCTGGTTTTCCCTTATAGTTTTGGGTAGATGTTGTAGATACTTATGTTTACTTAATAAATAGAGGACCTTCAAGCTCTTTGGATGGTGGAATTCCAGAGGAGGAATGGACAGGAAAAAGGGTAAACTATTCTTTTCTGAAAACTTTTGGTTGTGAAGCATTTGTCCATATTGATAAAGAAAATAGAACAAAGCTTGAGGAAAAATCCAAGAAGTGTACCTTTATTGGATATGGTGTTAATTCTTTTGGTTATCACTTATGGGATTATGAAAATAACAAAATCATTAAGAGTAGAGATGTCATATTCAATGACAAGGTCATGTGCAAATATCAGTTACAGGGAAAGAAACAGGAAAAAGAGAAACAAGAATACACAGTGCTTGATGAGATCACTGAAAAAGAAATTCCAAAGGAACCAAAAAATAAAAATGTACAACAACAGGAGAAGAAGGTACCTCAAACACTTGCAAGTGTTGTTAGAAAATATACCAGGTTAAGTATACCCCCTAAATGATACTCTCCTTCATTGTATTATTTATTGTTGATTGATTCTGGTGAACCAGAATGTTATGAAGAGGCAATGCAGGTAGACACCAAAAGGAAGTGGGAGCAAGGCATGAAAGAGGAAATGGATTCCTTGGTAAATAATCATACTTGGGACTTGGTTTAGTTGCCTACAGGAAAAATAGAATTGCAGAATAAATGGGTTTACAAGTTGAAGGAAGAAGATGGAGGAGAAAAGAGGTACAAGGCTAGACTTGTTGTAAATGGGTTTGCACAAAATAAAGGTATAGATTTTGATGAAATATTTTCTCCTATTGTTAAAATGACTTCAATTAGAACTATTTTAAGTCTTGTGGTAGTAGAAGATTTTCATCTTGAACAGTTAGATGTAAAAACAACTTTTCTCCATGGGGATTTAGAGGAAGAGATTTATATGCAACAACCACAGGGGTATAAGGTCAAAGAGAAGGAGAATTTTGTATGCAGGTTGAATAAGAGCTTATATGGCCTAAAGCAAGCTCCAAGGCAGTGGTATCTGAAGTTTGATAGGTTTATGACAGAACAGGGTTATA